>JANHGB010060897.1:0-20408 GCA_026283785.1 Coracopsis vasa
ATTTCAACTGATAATCCCTTGAATGCAAAGGTTGCTTTTCATGTACTGATGCTAAATGACTATTTCTAGCAATGGAAATGTGAGACAAAAGTCCAAAACAAATTTTGATTCTCTTTTTTTTTTAAGGTTTCAGTGTGTGAAGTGTTTATCACTCAGTTTGGAGGTCATATCCCAAACATTTCTCTGAGAAGAAACATCTATTTGAATACAGTGGACATATTATGATCAGCAAAATATTTACTGTAAATTAGCTGTGTCCTTTGCAATCTATATTGCCAGGTACTGCAGCTCTATTAGAAGGCACCAACAGCCAAAAATGCCCACAAGCATCATTTTCTTACTTCTGAAAGTGCAATGATAGTATAGCAAAATTTGTAATAATTGCAGCTTAAAATTGCTTATTAGCTATATATTAAAATTTAAAGTATTATATCCTAGCAGCACTGTTCAATTTAGCAGAACTAAATTCTATTTTAGTTTAGCAGAACTAATTTTATCGAAGTAGCTGAAATGCTTTACAGGATGAATGAAAGAAAATTCAAATCACACTAATGAGGGTAATTGTTCCATTTCATTCAAGTGAGCAGCAACTTATTAAACATCAGCTTGTTGTACAGATTTTCCTGTCACCTATATTTTTCCCTGAGTTTACTATGAAAGACAGGAAGCAGAGCACAAAACCTAAAAGTTTTGTCTTTTGAACACATGGGCCTATCCCAGCAGCAAGTTTTAACTGCCTCAATCACCCAGCACAAGGTGTAATCTCATCTCTAGTCAGAGCAATCAGAAGGTACTGCAAATCCAGAACAAGATGCAGTGTAAGTATTACCTGAGGAGAAGCATATAGAGCCCACATATGCCTGCTTCCTGCTGTCTATCATAAACAGAACTTTTAACAGAAAATTTTGGAACTTTTCATGGATCTTCTTATTATAGTGAACTAGCAAATGCTTGATAATTTTAATTAATCAATATTTAATTATTTCAAGCTCTCTGCAATAGTAAACATTTGCATTTTCCCCAGATTTCTAGCTAGTAGAAGCTGTCTTCAGGAGCTAGTTGGCTGCCTGTACTCTGAGGCAGTTTAGCGAATGCAGGAGTCCTTACATGACCTTAGGCTGACCGTTGCTTGACTCTCAGTAAATCCAGGCTGTGGTAAAACGTTGTGGCTTCTCACCAACACGATACATAGAGCACACCCTTCACATTAGGTTCTATTCGTGTCTAAGGTTTCATGTGTCTGCCAGCCCTTCATCACTGGAGAAAACTAGAGATGTTTTTCTATAGTGACTTTCCATCCATTGGACACCTTTGTATTCTTTGTTCTGCTACTTCTTTTAATACTTCTTTCTACAATGGGCTTTGGGGTGTGCATATTTTTCCCTATTTTTATGTAGGTTCTTTCATGTCATGTATTCAGTTCTCCTTTTTTTTTTTCTTTAATGTAATATTGTAGTATCACTTTATTACTTGTAATATTACAAGTGAGTTTATTGCTGGCAAAAGACGTTGGATTTATTGCATTAAAAACTGATGTGTTCAACATCCCTTCATTTGAATAGTTTATTAGTCCAAACCCCACAAGTACCTTAAAAACCTGAAACCACACCTCCTATGAACATTACCACACCACATCCACAAATGCCTATCAGTTGAACACTCTCCCTACAACCTAATTTGGGTGACATGGTTTAGTGTGAGGTGTACCTGCCCATAGCATGGGGGTTGCAACTAGATGATCTTAAGGTCCTTTCCAACCCTAAGTATTCTATGATTCTGTGATTCTAATTAGTACATCTGAGCCATTTGCTTTTGTGCCAGAGTAATCTACAGCCAAAGATTCAGCCAAAAGCATGTCAACTCCAAGTGTTTTTGTTGCTTTGCATCTGAAGTTAAATGATTTTTCAAAATTCAGACGGCATTCAAAAAAGGCTGATAAAAATGCATTACGTCTTCACACAGTGGGGAAGCTCCCTGCTCTGTGCAAGCCTCTGTTTTTCCTAGGAAGCTGCTGGATCTTGCCTTGAGATATGAGAAATGTGGGCACAACTGAACAGGGTGGGTAGTGGTTAAGGGTGGGATTCATCAGATTCAAACCTCAGCAAAAGTTTCAAAGGGCTGGTTGAGAACCAAGGACTTGACTGTCAGTTTTGAACTGTGCCAAAACAAACCAGTGACCTAAAAATAAGACTCTGCATTCTGTCCACCATCTTCCTTCTTGTTCCCAAGAAAACTGCAGTGGCATACTTCAAGAAACAGAATGAAAATGAAGTTTTTTAAACCATTTCTCAGTGAACAGATAGGTGATCCAAATAAGAAAGGGTCTGCAGACAACTGGTTTACAGTCCATATCAGACAAAAGAAGGAAGAAAATAAGTCAACTCCATTTATTCTTCTGGCTTTTATGACTCTTTCACTTAAAAAAGAAAAAAAAAAACACTAAAAAACCCCAATAAACAGCTCTTCTAAAAAAATTAGGTTAGCAGACTAGTAAGGTTGCCTGTTTCCTATTCCATCTTAATTGTTTTTATTTTGTTAATTAATTTTGAGAATATTAACATTAGCTTTCATGTTGAGGTTCTTACTTCTTTGTAATGAGATTACATGATTCCAAGGTCTTTCATGTGTTTTCTAGTTCTCCTTTCAACAGCTTTCATAACCGCCTGCTTCTATTTATATTTCTCCTACCGCAAAGCCAATGTCACTGAGATACCTCTGCTCTTGCTAATAAGAAATATTAAATTTGCTATTTTTGGAAAAGGGCTCAGCATCATTTGTGCTGACTAATTACTTTCATTTCTTTCATCTTGTTTCCACCTCTTTCATTTTGCATTAACCCCTTAAAGCTAACATTCTTTGGGCAGCAGTCTAGTGGAGCTAGGCTACCATGGCACTGACAGCTCCTTAACAATAGACAGAGAGCTGGAGTATTTTTGTGTGACAGGCTGCAAAAACATCCCTTTTCTTGATACAGTCACATTCAGAGATAAGCTGTGATGGGTCACGTTTTCCTTTCATACTGCTTGTTCCTGCCCAATTGAGCAATGGCAGCAGACAGGCATTCTTCTGGCACTCATCAAGATGTAATAACAGGGTTCCTATTGTTAGAGAGGCAAGGTTGCTTTTGTTGGCCCCGATAAGAGTTTGAATGTAAACATCAGCTTTAGACAACATATTCGTAGCTAAGAGAATACAAAAATGTCTAATAATAGCATATTTTCACTCTAAATTCTGACATGAGCTTCTGAGTTTGCCAGTCTTTCCTGGTTTAAGTAATAAACTGAACACCAACTCTTGAGTTACAGCAATCCTATAAGAGACATAGAGGTCAGAATACAAGGCAGGTTTTCCCCTCACGAAGTTTATTTAAAGCTAATATTGAAAACAGCCAGAGCCTTCTCACAAAGAAACACATAAAAATAAAGGTCAGGATCCTGGCTCTGCCTGCCTATGCCTCTGCCAGAAGAACAAGCCCAACAAAGATGTGGAAACAGCTCACTTTGTGTTCAAAGGGCTAAAAAGGGTGACATTGACATGTGGTATGCATCAAAAACCAGTGCCTCCTGTTCTTTGGTATCAGCGATCAGACTTGATTTTACTTTGTTCCAGGCCTGCAGGTGCACAAAACACTTAAGGAGCATCTAGTCCGAAACACCTTCCAGCTTGGTACATGCTGTCTCTTCCTCTACTTGAAAGCAACAGATCTCAATACAAGATTTAGCATGATTTATATCTAACTATGAAATGTTGTTTAATAGTGTAAGTCTCCCCATTAAATCTTTCTACAAACCAGATAATTTTAGGAATAGTCAGAGATGATAATAAGCTTTGGTACACTGGCCTGCTCACTCCAGGTTGCAGAAAATTAATGGAATAAAAAAGTCACTTGGTATTTGTCCACTACTACAGTTCTGATCCACCAGAGAAAAATATACCATGGTGCAATACAAAGTCAGGAATAAAAAAAAAACACCTGCAGCTCTAAAATTTCAAGCTTATACATCTAACAATAGTGATTTAAATCCATGCTCAGACAGGTAACAAACCTGTTCTAAGGTTTGTTTTAATCACCAGTTACTAAGGTCACAGGACCTTCACTGAGCCAAATGTCTGATTTTGCAGATTTGGTTTCTGGATGACAGAACACTGTCCAAATGTGAGGAAGTTCATTAAAACATTGTATAGTTAATTAAAAAAGTCATCAGTGGCCTGACAATAATTAGCCACAAGATCCACAATGTCATTAGGACCAAAGAGATTGGTCACAATGATATTAATTTTTCTATTGCTCACATAAAGCCAAGGGTAATGATTGCCAGATATATCCCATTCACTTTGCCTATGTCTTACTGTCAGGGAATGTGTATAGTATGATTACAGACCTGGGCACGTTGCTGTGCTATGTCAGGTGCTTCTTTATACTGTCATCTCCCACATTCGTGATTTATATTTAAAACATCTCTAGTCCCAGTGCTTTAAAACATAAAATGAGTGTGTAGTCAATGCAGCCATGTCTCTCTGAGTTTACAGTCTGGAACAATGGCTTGAAATGACATAAATTGACTTGTATGTTCTGTCAGGATGTTATTGCTGAAGTCTGGTGACAATTCTCTTAACATCAATCACTCCACTACTGATTCTACTAGATCACTACTAGGTAATCATCCACACTGGATGTACCTACAGCTTTTGGCAAACGTTTGCTGTGTGAGGTTAAAGACATTCACATCTTTTTACTGAATGTTTAAAGTAAGTCCTTACCTGGCCAGCAAAGTCTGGGTATGAAAAAATATCTCTTCTGAATCTGGTCCCTTGATACTGAAGACCCAACATTGCCTTATGCTGGTTTAGGTGCCCGAGGACACAATTATCCTTTCTCTAACTGCCAACCTGCAGTCTCCCTTTAGCTTCTCAAATGTGACTGTGTTGCTGAATCTAATTAAATTATATTTTATATAAATGTAATACTAGAGGAACAGATACCTATTCAACAGGGCTGTGCAAGACGGTGGAAAACAAGAAAAAAAGCACACCGAGTGACCCAGATACTTAATTTCACAGTGCTTACCATGTATTTCAGACCTAATGTGTGTCAGAAGCCATTGTCTATCTGTTGTATCTAAACTTTCAGTGATATCAATAGATACATAATGCTCCAGGGAGAGGTTATTGCTGGGTCCACAGACACACCATCTAAACTTTCCTCATCATCACAGAAAACTTTCCAGCTTTCTAATATGCAGCAAATACTGCAGCATGAGTGAATGTGCCGCAGTCACCTTTCTGTTTTCTGACAGATTTTTGACCATGCTTTCCTCCAGAACCGTTGAATAGGTTATTCCACAAGGTACTACCAAGTCTGTAAGAAAAAAAAAAAACAAAAAAAAACAGAAAGAGTTTTATTTACTAAAAATTTATGCTGCCTTTTTCTTGAAGATCATTTGGTTTTGTTTGGTTTGCTTAAGCAAAAAGGGGGAAAAAGAGGGAACAAGCAATGTAGAATAAACTGTACTCTACCCACTGAAAGCAGCATTTGGCACACAGACAACTCACTAACAGTTTCTTAGTAGTGATAATTAGCAAGTCAGTTTCTTTGTGTTTGCCTGTCTCCTTTTCAGTTGTGTTTTGCTATCACAGTAGTTCCAGTCATCTTCTTTCTTCCCACACAGCAAATATACCAGTAGGTGAATTATTATGGCACTATTTAAAAATTCATTTTTTTTGTCCTAAGGATTTACATTTAGCTATTTTTGTAACATGAGAGAAATTGCATTACACAGTGCATTTTTGAACATTTGCCCTGTCACATCCTTTGCAACTCTTATACTTGTGGGGATTGGGTTGAATGAAGCAGTTTATGTGCTAGGTATAGGCATCATTAAATGAAGGGCTAGCTCACTCTGGGATCAGACTTCTGGGATTACAGTTACACTCCCAGGGCAACAGCATTCCCGGAGGGCAGAGAGACATTCAGTTGAAAGAGAAGAGTCTTGGAGAGGATTGCTTTATACAACTTCCAGAGATCAGTTCCTTTTTGTTAGAATGTGTTTCTAGTTTACCTGTAGTGTCACAACAGCTCCAAGGACATATCACGGCAGATTTGCTCCAACTTGTGTACAGAAGAAATGCTCAGGAAAGGTAAAGTTGCACACTGCAAATATGGAGGCCTCCAGACATTGAGACAAAGTCCTTCAAACTCTTTTTTTCCCCTTCTTCTCACTTCTCCATGAAACACCTTAATCTTTTCACCAGGTTTCTTCCATCTTTTTTCTTCATCTACACATTTACTTTTTACTTGCTCTTACATTTTAATCGAAGTTTCATTAAATTCTGCTGCATCTTCCTTTAATCAATGATATTTTTTTTCAAACTGGGGATGAGGGGGGAAAAATGTGAGGACTTTTTTCCCTAAATGTACAAATAGATTGTTTCTCACTCCCATTATATTAGAAGGAGGGGAGATTGAAGAAAATGGAAAGGATACAGAATACAACTGAATAAAAATTCGGTTTTGCATTCATGAATAGTTTATAAGAATAAAATAATGCCACTTATTGTTTAGTTACAATCAAGATGCACATCCCAAGTGCCAGCAGAAAAACTCTATAACCACAGCAATAAAGCTTCAAGAACAACACAAATCAGGCAGCAAGGCAAGATGACTCTGCCAGACAAAGTGTTTATAGCTTCCTTGAAAAGCTTTATTTTAGGTTGGTTTGGAATAGAGAGAAGGGAAATAGCTAAAAATAACAAAAGAGAAACAATAAAACTTTTTATTTGGAGAAAAATATTCTTGTGTCACAATACCAAGGAGACAATGCACTGCAAAAGAAATCAGAAATCCTGACTGAATAAAATATGTATATCATAAAAATGGAACTGTCTAGAACCATTTACTTACTATCAAGCAGGGATGAACATAAACAGAAAAAAAAATCACAAATAGATGAGAAATATCAGTATAAAACTGCCTAGAAATGAGAATAACAAGCTCCAGTGAAACTTGGATGAGAGAGCAGCTTTAAAAAGCAAATTTTCCTTGTTGCGATAAACAAAAACCAGTTAGATTGCAGAGATATTTAACCATGATAAGTCATGCTTTTCACAGGCAATTTTGGAGTGCTAAATCTAAGGTCATGGCAAAGAACAGCTCAGACTAGAAGAACTCAATAGACAAAATCAAGCTCCGAGAAAAAAATCAAGCAACTAAATTAAGGTCACCTATGCCACCTTGATTCAAGCTCCCACTATATCACCTGCGTTAGCATAGGTGTTATTACATGTTCATTACTCTTTTGCTACATTCAGTGAATAAATGCAGTACACAGAGTAGATGGTGTTTATTTTATAGGATGTGAGACACTGATTTTTCAAAGCCTCCATCTGCAGTGAAAATGAAACTTAAAGTGCTGTGATGAGCAGACCTATGAGACCAGGTCCTGTGATCATGCAAATAAAGGTAATTTCTGAACATAAGAGCCAAGCCTCTGTCTGGCATTTCTTAATTTTGAGTACTTGGACATTTTGCATTTCCTTAATGTGTACTTCTCTGTATGAAATTTCTAAATTGTAAACTGAAATAAACAAAAATAGAAGCAGTTGTATCATGGTGATGGTCTGTATAGGTCATCAATAGAGTCAGGAACTACAAGAGGGTTAACAATACTTAAGTAGTATCTACTTCAACCTTAATTTCTGAATAGACACATGTGACTGTGGTTGCAAAATCTTTTGCAGTCTTTACCCACTCTTTTCTATCTTCTCCAATTTATTCCACAATAGACTTTTCCCTGTGGGTTACCTGTTTGTTCCCTTTTCCATTCTTGGCTACATAATGATTATTTCCCCTTTTAGCAACTCACTCCCACAGTTTGTCAATCTTGTCTGAATAATTCATTAACAACCAGATTAGTCCTTGATGATCCCTGCCCTGTCCAGGTTCAGCTGAGCTGTGTATCACAGCCTCCTCCTTTCCTTCCCGCTGACAGTCCAGGATTTTGCATCTCTATATCTGAGGCAGAGACTCAAAGAGATTTTCCTAAAATGACCCTATGGTTCAAAGAGGCCTAGTTTAGAAGCCACTCTTCATGAACATGCATGGGATTTTAAAGCAAAACGGCTTTGTAACTTTCAAGCCTAATTTTAAGTGGTACTTACATCATCAATAATGCCTGGGCAGTGACAGCACTGATGTAAGTTCCCTTCTTTATCCCAGGATATAATCTTTGTTTTTTCACTGACGAAATCTAAGAAATCTCCCCAGTGATTGTATATGGTTCTTCAAAACCCATAATGGCTGGATTTTGAAAGGGGCAGAAAAAGAAGAGTGAAACAGCACAGTGGACTACCTCTATTTCCATGATCAGATGTTCAGAAAGAAGGAAAACCCTAAATATTGCTGTCATATTTGAACAATCCATCACACATATGGATTGAGTTGCCTGTGAGAAATAGATTTTACAGCAATTTTAAGCAATACTTCTTAATTTTTTTCACACCCTGTTACTAATGAGTGGTTTGCTTTTAATGAGACTCAATTATGTTATCATAAATATATATATCCCTAATGTTTTCTTCTACATAACAGAAGTTAATAGGAAACATATTCTAGATAAGTATCTTAGTGTGATCATACACAACATCTTACACAATAAGAGTACATTGATATATCACTGAGTTGCATAAAGGCTACCACTGTGTGCTACCACTATCATTTTTCTATTAATTCAGAGCAAATCAACAATTAAATCATTGTATTAATTATAGTACTGGTTATGTGCTTGTGCATTCTATTGTACAAAGCTAGATCTTGAGTGATGACTTCTCTGTAATTCATGACTGACACTGATTTGATAGGGAGATGTAAGTAAAATTTTCTTTTTACACTAAAACGATGTAAGAAGAGGAAGGCTCTCATTCAAATTTTCCAAGAATTTTCATGAAAATCTGTCTCTCTTCTATATTTAAGGTGGGTGAGATTTTTTTAATTTAGAATGCTATCTGATTACTAAAGGTATAGTTTCATTTGAATTTGTTCATTTATTTATGTTAATTTCTTCATTTGTCCCGAATGATTCAAAACAGATTTATAACATATCACCCACAAGAATAAAAACTTATTAAAATGAGTCAGTTATAATGAGAATGTATATTTTGAATATGAAAGAAGGCATTTAAGTGGAAACTATTATATTTAAAATTGTGAGCATCAATCTGAACTATAATTACAAAAAAATTCAAATACCATGGTGCAGCTGAGCTATGTGATTTCATACTGCAGACTCAGTGTATTTTTCATCAAATTATCTGGTTTCTGGGGATCATACACTAAATCCTGTGGTCCACTGATCCAGAATAAAAACTGGTAAGAATTAAGGAGGCATAAAGCTCACTCATATATTCTGCCACTGCATTTTCTGTGCCTTGAATTAAATCCTTAGCTTCCTAGTCTCCGTGGGGTTCAGCTGTAGGATATCAACCTTTTACCCATTTATAGCTCCATGCTTAGCCACATCCAACTCATTCAAGGGGTAAAATCCTCTCAAAAGTCCAAGGTGTTACTTCCATTAATTTAAGAGAACCCTGACTATGTCAGAATGGCATAAGAACAAAAAAGTTATCGAGTTCATCTCCCTCTACTGAAGCAGGATAGACCATTCTTAATAGATGTTGACCTACTCTCTCTTTCAAAGCCCCCATTAATAGAAATTCACATATTTTTACACTAGGCAGCTTGTTTGTATTACTAATTATCGTTATGTTTTGAATATTATCTTTTTCCATTTGACTTACACCTCTTACTGCAAATTCAGCTAATGTTGTCCTCCAGTGGACAAGGAAGATAACTGAGCATCATTGTGTAAGAGCCTGCATATACTGGAGGATATATCCTTTAGCAATCTTATTTTTCTAGACTAAGTTAACTCAGTGCTTTCAAATTGTCCTCAGAGAACACATTGTCAAAATCTTTTACCATTTTTAGCTCTACTCTGAACTCACTCTAACTTGCCTACATTTATCTTAGGGAGTAATTTCTAAAATTAGACATTTCGTTTTAGCCAAGGCTTCACTAGACCTGGAAAAAGCAGAGTAATTACTACCTGTGTTATGCATAGCCACTAATACCCCCTAGATTGAAATTTGATTTTTTTTAACCACATCACACTGTTGATTTACATTTATTATGTTGTTGTATGCGATATCTTCAAAATCCTTTTCTATAATTCTTCTGCCAGAGGAACGATTCTCCATTTTTATTTGTTCTGTTTGGTTGGTTTTATTCCTAACTGACTTAATATGCATTTTTCTTTATTGGATTTCATCCTACTGACTTCATATAATTCCTCTATCATACTTGTTAAATTCTCACTTTTTTTTTATTGAGGTATTTTGCTCTTACAAAATTTAATTCTTTGAGTTGTAGCTTTCTGCCCTGATAGTTATTGTTCTTTCATTCCATTTTCCCAAGAAACCCTACCTAACAGCATTTAGAATTTGGTGTCTTCTTTGTTGAAATGTACTTCTCTCAGTCTTTATACTCCTCCTCTTCCATCCCTGCATTCTTATATCACATACACCTCAGAATCACTTACATCACCATATCTTCTGTCTTTAGATTTTCAAATGGCATTATCTGGCTCATTAGAATCACATCTAAAACTGCTAGCACTAACCATTTATTCAAATAAAAATATTGTGTCCATCTGACGTTGTTATTATATGTGTGAAAAGCAAAATTACTCTTTCAAAGATACAAATTTAATTAAAACCATCTACTACAACCCTTCTATTTAAATGCATTACATAGCTACACAAAAATAGCCTTATCCGCCTACTCCTTCTGTTTGGCAGTTTATAGTAAAACCTTACCATTAAATTAACCTTATTCTTTTCCCCTTTCATCTTCACCCAAGTATCCAACCACACTGCTTCCTCCTGAACTTCAGAGCAGGTAGGTGTACATTCTTGATCCACAGGCCAGCAGCTCCCTGTGTTTTTCCTTCAGCATGGGCAGGGTTTCACCCTATATTTAAACTAGACAAGAGCATTGTAACTATTTCACATAAATGTTGACTTATATCCTGAAGCCTCAAAACTTGCCAGGGCACTTTTCAGAGAAAACAAAGGATGACCTATTGTAATGACCTGCATGTGTACCAGCCCAAGAACAATGCAGTTTAGAAGTGCAAGTAAGGAGAAGATGGCTGAGTAGGGATTAAAATGGATGAACATAAAAAAGCAGTACTTTATTAACACAACAAAATATCATACAACATAGCCAAGCTAGTAAACAAGAAAAATTTGCAATAGCCCTATAATTATCATGTAAATTGAGATTAATAATAGTAGAAATACTCATCCCATGCTCTTCTAATCAACAAATAGTAGATTATAGGGTAATTAGTAGGGAATTTATGTATGATTATTAGGCTCTAGATTACATGGTGACTAATTACAGCAGCAATCTGAAGGCATGCTAATGACCATGGAATCATCTGGCAAAAAGTACATAAATTAAAGGTGTAGCATGTCCTAGAATCGTATACATGATCAAATATGAACATAAACATAACAAAATATTTTTCATTAATCATCTAAAATAATGAAAAATAGGGCATCTAAGTAATATTTTTGAGGAACCACAAGTTAGATTATCAGCATAAGATTCAGTAGAAAATTTTCTTCATGATTTATTGAATGACCACGAGCATAAAAATAGCTGTATCAGTTTCACTAATTTGGAAAGAGGACAATCCAGAGAATAAAATGAAAACCTAAGAAGCATGACGGACCATCACGGTATTTTTGTGACTGTCACTCCTAATTAATTCCAGTGAGCAACATACAGGATAATCTCTGTCCTTTCAGATAAGAGCACAGACTTAGGAATTAAAACCCAATGTGAATTCTTCCTGAAAATGTAAAGCTAAAATTCATGAGATGTTCAAATCCAACCAAATATAAACCTGGCTTCCTATGTCTACATAAGGACACCAAAACATAATTTTCTGATTTGGTAGAGTATGTGGCAACTGTCTTGGGTTAAATTACCAGAGTGCGAGCATTAATGAAATTCTGATCTTAATTTAGGAGCCAAAAGTGAACTTTCAGTCTTAAGTTCAGACATCCTTAAAAACAATTCTCAGAAGAAATTACCATAAAGCACTATTTAAGTATAATTATTTTAAAACAATTTATTTTCTGGGAAAGCCAGAAGAGTGGTTAGTCTCTGGGCAATAAACGAGAATATTCACTGCCATATCCACTCCTTCACATAATCAATGTCTGCTTTCTACTGCAATCCAAAATAATAATCTTTAAAATTGATAGAGAGTCTGTAACAAGCATGAAAAGAGAGCAAGAGAGGTAATGGAACACAGCATACACTTAGCAGAATGTAATTAGAAGACTGGAAAAGTTAAACGCTAGTAAAAAGAATAAAGTGTGGGAGAAACAATATCTAATGAGAAATAATATGAAAAGAGTGTGGACCATGCTCTTGTAGCTGCCTAAACCAGCTTGACTTTTAAGCTCTAGTTAAATGTTAAACAAGATCAAAGGACTTGCTCTCAAGTGAAAAATTTGACACAGCATGCTTCATTCTCATATTAATAAGGACCTGGGAATGTGCTGGAGAACATTAAATAGTGTCCAGTGCTTCTTAGCCCTAAGGAAGATGCTTCAGAAAGTCTTTCTTACACAAAGGCTAAATTCTGCTTATCAACTAGCAGTTTTCATAAACTGTGAAGAGCACTTATAAAATCAGGACATTTGATCTGTGAATCTTCCATTACTGCAGGCAGAAATTATTTCTGAAATTCTAGAACTGCCTGATTTTGTCTAAAAGGCAGCTTGGGAGGAGACCCTGCATGTACAGTTCTTCCCAGTGCTTCCCCTGCAGCGCAGAAGACTGGCTTGATTGTCCCTCTGGCATCATCCGGCCTCCTTAAGCTGGTACAGAAATGTCATGAATCACACAGAGAAGAATAAATGGTTATTGAGTAGTCCATTTTCTGGAGCTGGTGATGCATGGATCAAAATCAGGGCTGTTCACAACCTCAAAAAAATATTAGGAAGCCTGAAGCTATTTCTTTTAATTTTGCACTAATATTTTACACCTTTTCTGAGGGCTTTTTCCGGGGCCTTTTGCCAGACAAAGCTTAGCAGTGAAGTGACTCTGGTGTTGCTGTGAAGAGCACAGTGAGCCAGAGGTGGAAATGGATACCTTGGGCTGAGAATTGCACTTAAGGCAGCAGACTATAAAATTGTATATTCTATAGCTTATATCATATTCTGTCAGCATGTTTCTCTTCTTCAGCTGAATTTTTATTTCCATATGGTCCTCATCGATGTTTTCTTAAAAATGTTCCCACACTAAGGCCACATTTACAGGTCCCAGTAGCATTAATATTGACCTGGTTCATCACAGAAGCGGCATTGCCACATTAGCCATCATTGCACGTGAGTTAAAAAGCCCTGTCAGCAGGGTACTTGCATGACTTCACTGCTTCCAAATCCCAAGTTAGGATAATTATGAATTCTGTTTTACCTTTCACTGCACAGTGAAAACAAATGATAACTTTTTCCTGATTTCCTATCCATTTTAGAGAAATTCTATTGCTGTATTTACCTTATGCTCATATATCATAGCAATAATCAACCAACCCATTAATCCCCTCAAAGAGAAGTTTTTGGTAAAAAAAAAAAAAGGTTCAGCTGATAAAATAAATATATATGAAATGGATGAGAAGGACAAAGAAGGTAAATGGCATAGGAAATCTGCTAAATATGTGCATTCCTGCAGAATAGTTAAAAAATTGAATCATTACAGACACACAGGCAAAACATAAACAAATAGAAATACCACTACAGCAGGTAAAATAAAGCTAAAACAGCAGAAGGGAAGACAGTTGTGAGTGAGAATGAGTGAAATATGCCGGAAATTGTTACATGTTTTACAGAAATAAAAATATGACAGAATGGAGGGTAAATAGGTTAGTAGTCTACTAAACAACAAAAACCAGCAAGAGCTCCAAAACATACTGTTTGCATTCCAGAATGATGAAATGCATGAAAGATAGGGAGAAACATGGAGAAACAGAAATGTTAAATACATCATGAAGAAGAACAAGACCTAACTCAGGTAAATTAAAATGTATTTTACAGCGGCAAAGGGTCTAGTCTTCAAACTAACAGCCATGACAGATTTCATATATTTTATGTCCTAAGTGGTGAGATGCAATTACAGAAGAAAAGAGATTGCCCAAGACAGGAAAAATAGAGATATGAAATAATGGAAAAAGGAAAGAAAAAATGACAAAAATCAGAAAAGATAATAGCACCTTGATAATAACTGTTGAGAAATTTATATGAGGACCCATCCAATATTTGTGGCAATGTGTTTCAAAGGAAGATAATAAATAACTATGAATGATAAAAACAATTCAAGATTGGCAAAATCTTGGGTTGAATTTGGCTCTGATGAGAGACTGCAGTAATAAGATAGAACAAAATAAATAGACATTAGAATATCAGACTTCTTTTCCAAGTGCATGAAGATGGGTTCTCAAATACTTGTGAAGATAAGGCCAAAAAGAAAAAAAAGACAACAAAAAAGGCATGTCTGTTATAAAAGGTAAATAATACTCTACAGGAATGCAAAAGAAATAGGAATACAAATGAAATCACTTCATTTGGAATCAACTCATGGAGTATATTGTCAAGGACTACAGTTTAAAATTCAGCAGTTTAAAGAATATTACAAATCACTAAAGAAAGGTTTCACTGTGTCTTTACTGACTATTCTCATTAATTTTGATGAACCAGATTATTTCACAGGTCCAACAGCCAATTTTGTAATTAAATACAGATAAGCAACTCTAAGCTGGCTTTTTGGTGTTGGTTTTTTTTTTGTTTGTTTGTTTTTGGCTGGTTGGTTGGTTGGTTTGGTTTTTTGTGGGTTTTTTTTGTGTGTGGGGGGTGTTGGGGTTTTTTGTTTTTAAGAGCAGCAGTCTTATAAAACAGCTTTAGATGCTATGTAGATTCAGTAGGAAACACAGGTGGTGTGACACCACTATATTCTGAAGAGAGTCAGTGGCAAGAAATAGGTTGAGAAAAATATGTCTGTGAGATCATCATCACCTTATGTAGGTTTCTACAGCTGCAGCACCATCTGATATGGCTCACATACATCCTCTACTCCTGACCGCCTCTTCCGCTTTTCTGGAAGAGCTACTTTTGCAGCAGTAAAAAATGATCCAAACCAAGGAACTGGCGAAGCTGAAAAACTCTCTCTATTACTTCAGTTTTCAGCCTAATGACTTTGCCAGACCACTGGGAGGTTCTGGAACTGAGGAAAGGAAGAGGGGATAGGGGAAAAAAAAAACAATCAGCTGAGGGCTTATCTTGGCCTAAATCTTATTTTGCCCCAAAAGCTGAGGTGATAAGGCACCTGCACTTCCATCTTGATTTTGTATACTATTAATCTGCATGTCAAAGGTAAAGACTAAGCTTGACCCACACTACACTACGCCTTGTCTCCTCTTACCTCCATTCACTCATGGATGACTACTAGTTCCTCACTCAGTGCACTGGGCTCTGCAACTCTGGTTTCAGCACTATGTTAGTGTAGTTAGCACTGCTCATTCTTGCTTCTTTTTATGACACAGAAAAATTCTAGTCCTTCAGGGAAAACTTCCACTAGACCACGTTGCTCAAAGCCCCATCCAACCTAGCCTCGAATACTTCCAGGGATAGGACAGTCACAGCTTCTCTGGGCAACCTGTTGCAATGTCTCATCACCCTCACAGTAAAGAATTGCTTCCTAAAATCTAATATAAATCTCCCCTCTCTCAGTTTAAAGCCATTCCCCCTTGTCCTATCTCTACATGCCCTTGTCAGAAGTCCCTCTCCAGATTTCTTGTAGGTCCCCATTAGGTACTGGAAGGCTGCTGTAAGATCTCACCGAAGCCTTTATTTCTGCAAGCTGAACAACCCCAACTCACTCAACTTGTCTTCGTAGGAGAGATTAAAACAGGAATACTGAAATAGACTTAAATAAGTGATAGACTACTTTATCTTAATGTTTACATGTTAAAAAAGCAAAACCTAAATAATAAGCCAGTGAGTTAATAATTTGAGTTGTTTTTTGGAGTCAACGTATAAAATTCTCTTAAAAGCTTTGATATGAACACTTCCTTATTGTAATGATGTAAAATTTTCTAAGTAAGGACAAACAGATACCACCAGAAATTGTTCTGTAGTATAGCAAGAGGTCTTGAGGGGCTCCAGAGGTCATATAATTTTCCCCATCTTAAAACAATTCTTTACTTAGACTTCACCAGACTACACTGCAAAGGAGTGGTCTTGAATGTTTGTCATACCTTCAGCAGGAGCACTTCTCAGAACAGAGGCAGACCTTCCTGTCATGCAACGAATAATCTTTTCAGGACATTTATATCATTGCAGGGGTTTTTTTTGACGTGTCTAACACACTATCCCTTCTAATGACAACTTATCGTATGTCTGTAAAATGGGTGAACCCAGTTCTTTAGATTATATTAACATGTGTGGACTAACAGAAAATACTTTAATTCTTTGGAAGGTCTTATCACAGAGATTTACATGTGTCAATGATTAATCATTTGCTAGTATTAGCTAGCATAGCTTTTATTGCTGCACTGCACTGGAGGGTTCATTTTGCAAAAAACGATTTCATATTTTCAGCAGATGTATAAAACCACAAAAATGTACATTCGTAATATATTTCCTTTGCATCAATATTTCCACTTTCAATAATTTCACTGCTTTGTGAAACTAAAATTTAGTACATCTTTGGAAAAGAATAAATTGTGGTGCTAAAGAAATACTTGAAAGTGAATTTTTAAGTTTCCAGCAAACCTGTGTAATGAGCACACCTTTTCTCTCTGCCAAATCACTACCCACTGTAATAAACCATCAGTGGGGCACTTTATTTTTATGAGGTATTCCTTGCTCTGTTCTTATTTCATGCCTTTGGATCAGCAGAAAACAATTTCACACCCAGTGAAATTAGTGTTACATGTAAGAAGAATAGTTTGAAGCTTCATACTGCTGAATTGGCCTGATTCGGTTCCTAAAGAGCCATGCCTATAATTTAAATGGTTCAGTGAGATCAAAGGTAATTTTTCACTCTTCTTTCACTCTACTCTCACCACAACTGGAGAAAACATTTAAACTTTAAGAGTTTCAATCCAGTAAAGAACTTGCTGTTAAGTATGTGCTTAGTTTTTTGTTAGTCAACAAAGCACTTACATATTTCTTTAGTTCCTACTGACTTCAAATCATATATAAGCTTAAACTGAAATACACACCTATTTGCTTTCATGAAACAAGACCTAACTGAGAAATAAATTTTAAATGGATTTATTCAAGAAAACCTTCAAGCTATCATCTTATTCCATTAAAATCTGTTAAAGATTTTATCCTGCTAAAAATCCCTGAGTATAGCTGGGGAAACCTTATCTAAAGATAAAACCTTTCTGTCAAAAAACTTTAAAGAAGTATGAAAGTTGTCAAATTATGTTCAACAAATAACTACTGACTTTTAAGAAATAAAAATAACCCATGTTGTAATGAGATTAAGATATGCAATATTTGTAATATTGCCAAATAAATGTTAGTAGTGCTTTTCATTTCTCACTGAATCTCAGAAATAATATCACCAATTATTTTCACATCTCTATCAAATATGCAAAATCATCTTTGTTCTGTCTTTTTTTGTTGTTTTTTTTACCAAATACTATAAATGAAATAATTTTAGTAGAATAGCAGACTATATTGTTGAAAATCTTGAATATTTATAGTGAACAGGATATCAATGGCCAGGTAAAAGTTTTTCCATCCTACAAAACAGAGCAGAAGAGTAGTGAATAAACTTGAAGAAACTTTTGATGTCTCTGTCTTCCAATTTAGCCTTGTTACTCTATTATCTGTAACACCATCATAATATGATTTTCACATATTCAGCTCTTGATTTCCTAACTTCTGAAAACCTGCCTGCATGTCCCTTTGTTAAGATCTTCTCTCATCCTGTGTGACATCTTCTGGGGAGCTAGGGTGGCACAGTCAGATATTACCACTAACAGAAAACTGAGGTGGGCATCTGTCCAGCCTAAAGAGAATAAGCTCATCTAGAAACACCTTGCCAGGCGTTCCCCTGGTCAGCTCTTCACTTATGCTTCTGTCTCTTCACCACTGTTTCTTTCTGAAATCCCTGTATCCCCTTACCTACATTTCTTTGGGGTTTTTCTTCCTTTTTTTTTTTTTTTTTTTCCTTTTAATATTCTCCAAGTTCCAGCTGTTCAAATTCAGATACTGAAAACAAATGGTTGGCAGCCCTCTTCCTTGACCATGCCACCTGGAAGTACTGCCCTGATTCCCACTGCCCTGCCCATCCTGCATGTCACTCAGCTTCCTAACAGGAACACTCTTCCTCTTTGGCCTATATGTCTGCTATTATTTATTATTTACATTTGTCATTTTTCACATGCTGTGCTTTTGTACACTGAATTTGGGTATCCTTTTTGATGGAGAAGATATGAAAAAGATGAAAACATCTGGAACAGTTTTCTATTCAGTTTTGAGTAGTAACCGCAGCTGTGCAAGTGTTATTGGGAGATATGAACCTTATTTTAAGCAAGGAGACTGCCTGGCTGTCTGATGAAAGGGTGTGTAAAAACAGAAGCAGATAAGAAACCCACAGTATATAAACAGCTTATAACATGAAAGCAGCACCACTGATAAAGTGATCAAGGCAGTGAAGTATCTGAAGAATAACAGTCACAAAAAAGGAGTAACCAAATAGAGATCAAAACCTTATCCCCATGCTACAGAACCTATCAAGTAGTTAAACGCCGCCCAAGTTAAAAAAAAAGTTAGCAAACAAACAAAAAGTATTGAATTATATATAGTCATAGGTTATTTAGTAAAGTAGAGTATATGTATCTGTGATGCTTTCATGACACGTAACGTACAGGAAAGAGGCAGAAGGAAAACAGAGCTGTTCAAAAAGAAAATAATTTGATTAAATGCAAAAAAAAAATAATCTTTCTGAAATAATTGCAGAAAGAGCATTATTATAGTTTTTGTCCTCTTCCCCACCTCAAATCCTATTTTTATCCCTTCTATTTCTGGTTATTAGTTTGCAGACATGCACAGGCATACCTGAGAGCAGAATAGCAACAAGAACTAAACTTATATGTGGAAAAAAAGTGAGCACATATATACTCGATAAAATAGACTACAGATACATTATATGAAATATATTAAAAATAATACATAATACTAAGAGTGCACAAATAAAAAAAATGTCATACACTATATCATACCTAAATGAAAGATCATTGTCTTATTCTTCTGTATCTGTTTATGCATGGCAGTATCAGACTAAAAGGAGAAGGAGTTCTAGGGGATTACTGTGTCCCTTTCTCAAGCATGGCTAGAAATGGAGAAGCAGGATGTTCAACAGAGGCTGTGGACACAAGCATTTGTCTTGTGAAGCCCGCCTGGAGCAGCTGGGGACTGTGAAGAGAGAAGCCATGGCTGAAAACAAAACTTCATAATCCATTTCAATAGAAAACTCATGAGAAGTCTTTCTTGCTCTGTGTTGTGCTGATGAGCAGTCAGCTCCATGCTCTCAATAGTCAGCCCAGTGAAATCAGTGGCAAAACTCTTCTTGTTTTTAGCATGAGCAGGATTGCCCACCACATTTATAAAGGATACCAGCTGCTACAAAGGGTTATCTGCAGTTCCAGCACAATCACTTAAATATCTCTTCTTCCTGCAGTTTCCTTTACCTGCAAATATAACAAAATAGGAAAAAAGCTACAGTCAGAACCAGTGAAAGTCTTTTGCACAAGATGAATGTCCACATGCATGCAAAATGGCATCCACAGCATTTAAGACAAAAAGTATTACAAGTACTAATGTATTAATGGCAAGGAAAACATTTTAAAAGTAAGGAAAATATTAAAAGTATCAATGGCAAGGAAAACATTTGGTACGTTTAAATTGTAAGGTCCAAAATTGGAATCCAAGTTACGGTAATCGAAGCAGTTTTTAAGACAAAGTAAAGTTGTAATATTTTTTTATAGATAGATATAGACATCATAGGAAATGTGAATAAGTATATTTTGAGAAATTTACTAAAATCTATAGGAGGAAACATCAGAACTAAAGATCCTTTTCCTGTAAACTGAGACTCCAAAACATAATTTCTTCCTTTACAAAATCATGTTATTAACTAAACTTGTACATCAGTAAGTGTAAGATTCATATTAATTTGTACTAGGCTGATAATATGCTGAGCTCTATTGAAAACCTTGTTGGTGCAGAACAATTGAATGAAAAATTTTGGCTCCGAGCCTTGT
>JANHGB010060899.1:0-18226 GCA_026283785.1 Coracopsis vasa
GAGGAGTAGGGACTTTCTTGCAGTGGCTGCAGATCCTGTTTTTCCTGGGAGCAGGTAGTAAACACCCAAGCCTGACTCTTTCGGGTTCCCATGGCACCTAGCCATTGGCTGTTACCATCACTGGTGTTCATTTTCTGTCGCTCTGGAAGGCTCAACAAGGAACAGGCTACTGCTAACCACTCTGTGCTGTCCTCACTGCCACAGGTCTATCTCCTTTCATGTTGTCTTGAAACTGGCCAGTTTATTGGGCTGAAGGGAGGTATGTGGGGCAGGAATGACAGCAGCCTGGCTTGCATGGTCACAAGGAAAGTGAGAGTTCTGTTAAATGTTATTATGACCATATGTTAAATATTTTCAAATGTAAATGTGTTTAGACGCCTGGATCCTTTATGGAAAGAACATGAAAACTGAGTGAATTGAAAGACAACTGCTCTGTGTTTCCTCATGTCCAGTAATTAACAATGTTGATGATGATTTCAGCTCTTTATGGACAAAACAATGCTCTAAGCAGCAAGGAAAATTCTTAACAGACCTGCAGGTTGTCATAATTTTTTGATGGTAGCTTATAATTGTATGCTAGGGAACAGTCCTAAGCAGTGCTGTCGTATTGAAATTTATCTTCAGGTTCCTATTGGTGATTTGTTTGTTAAAATGATGTTGTTTTCCCACTTCCAACAGCAATGCAGGAGGAGTGACAGAAAATGGGACCTCTCCAGGTTTTCTCATTGGCAAGCCATCACTTTATGTCAGTTTCTGGCCCAGAAAATCTATCTAGTTCACTCTCATGCTGGCAGCTAATTAACTGGATGACAAAAAGTGGATAGGTGGGGTTGATAGGTTTCTCAGACTACAAGCCTACCCTACTGTGCTGGATGAGCTTCAAAATGTCTGTACCCAAGGCAGGTGTGCCCCGGCTGCTGCGGGGGATTTTTACTGAAGATGGCAGCACTTTCTTGTGTTTTCCCATTGGCACTGTTTAAAACAAGTATAAAATCTGAAAGGCGTTTCCTAAATGTGAACAAAGCTGTAGTTCTCTTTCAAGTGGTAGAGCACATGTGTAGGCATCTGATTCTATTGTTTCCCTTGGAAGAAGAAGCATTGCCCAAGGACTCATTTGAAGTACTATTCTGGGAAACTTGCACCAGAAATAGTAGTGTCTCCTTTAGTTTTGCGTTCTATAAAAATCCCACAACTTGAGCTTCCACAGAAGAACAGGAAATCTTGATTCTTTCTCTTCTATATGGCTTTTTCTAAATCTGTACTGAATGTAGGTAGGGGTGAGGCCTTGCTGCAAAATTTGAAAGTGGAATTTGTGATGGGAATTCTTTTGAAAGAGAGAATTTCCAGTAGTGTAATTTTTTACATTTTTTAAAATCTGAAATCAAATTATTACAATCCTAAATTATTTTGCTGTTTTATCAGTTTAATAATTCTAGTTTTCTGAATGTGGTATTCTGCACATCTAACGTACTTTTAAATCTATGGCTAAATCTCATGGTCATCCTTCAAGACAGATAATCACTGTTCTAATTTTACAGATGGGGAAAGAGAAAATTGAACACTGAAGATTCACTCAAAATCTTGTTTATTTGTTTTGGGGGGTGGGGTTGTTTTTAGGCTTCTGCGTGGCAAGCAGTCTAAGATGTCACTGTTTTTGTGTATTGCTTTAATCCAGAACAGTTTTACTTTTCTGAGGCATAAAAAACTTTTTAGAGTATGGGAAATAATACAATATGAGAAAAATGGCTATTTGGCATCTGAGTGATTTGTCTGTCATATGCTCAATACAAGGTACCTGTGACAAATTCTCTGTGCTTTGGCATGTGAATTAAGGGCTGAAGTTTACTCCATCAAGGATCCTATCACCTGTAGTGGCCCATATTTGATCACCACTGACTTCATGAGCCAGAGCTGCAGCAGGAATACACTTCATCTTTCTAATTGCCAAAGGAATAGAAAGTTAATCAGCGAGTACCTGGGTAAGTTTTCCATGCAACTGAAATGCAAATACATTTTGGAGCTCTAGTTTTTAATTTTTTGCAGTTAGAAGCATTCATATTTGTTGTGTGTTTTAGTAGAAGGTGCAGCCAGATGTTTGGGTTTTGTCTTAATGCTGGATAAGCAACATCTAGAATCAGATCTCATCTGCTGTTCAGCTCCATCTGTCTTTCACAGTCTTCACACTAGACAATAAGGCCAAGCCAGATGAGTCTTGGCTGGTGAGTTGCTTGCTCAAAGCTATTTTGGCTTCTGAAACACTGAGATTTGGGCTAGCCTGTGTTGAGTTTTTCCAAATACCTCTCAGTTTTCCTGCCAACACTTTTTGTTCAGGCAGGTGTTGTGGACTGTAGATACTTCACCGACACAGAGGAAGCCTGGCCAGAGCATATTTGCATGGTGGTGTTGTGGACCTACCCTCTTTTTTTGCTTTGCTGCAAAACTAAACAGATTTCTGTCCTGGAAACCCGAAGATAGTCTCACAGACTAAAGATAGATGATCTGTGCAGCGCTTTGCTATGCTTGCTTATTCAAATCTTTGTTGTCAAATCTGAATTTTCCATTTAATCCTGTTACTTATGTTATGGATATGCCATCTGGGTAAGGAGAACATGTTTTGAAACAGCCATTGATGAACATGAAAAGTCTTACTATGTTGTCCAGCAAGGAAAGTTGTCATCTGCTCCTGAGTAGTAAGAGATTGTTTTTAAAACCATCTTTGCATCGACACTTCCCTTTCTTACGGGTCGAAGGCATAAATACCTTAAATCACTTGCAGTTGAAAAACTAAAATAAAAAACGTTCAAGGAAGATCTTTCTTTGGCAAAAGTGGGATCTACTGTATTAATTGCATGACACATCTGTAAGAGGAACACAGTGAGTTCAGTATTAGCTGAATGTTGCATGGTTATATCACTAAATGCATATGAAAGGACCATTTAGTCTCTCCTGCAATTAAGGTATTAAGGTGATGTCATCCCCCTCCTCCTTTTTTTTGAAAAGGAGCAGTCTTCTCAACTGTAGCTTTATTTTTCTTTCATGATATGAACAATCAGTAATCAGTGACTTCACAGTAGTTCCAGTGCAGGGAGCAGTATATCTTCCTTGTGAGACTGCACTTCTGTGTGATACCAGTTACACAAATACCAAAGGTTATATTTTCCCGTGTCTGAAAGAGGTAAAATTTGTAGAAGATCATGAGGTTCTCCTTCAAAGCTATAGATAAGCACCTCTATAGTTCCTCTATAACCAGTGTATATGAAGACTGATCAGATGTACACATATCTAAACAGGTTTCTGCATGCTGTATGAATGCTGTGACATTGTCCATGTGTACAGGAAAGTGGCCTGGTGGCCAGATATATGTCCAGAAATAGTAGGAAGCCAATTGCCCTTCTAAACCTAGTGCTGGCTTTCTGTAAATTACAAGCTATTGGAAAGTGTTTTGCAGTGTTGTGTGAGATGCAATTGATAAAGGGTTTATTGCTGGTTTTATGCATTTCCTGTGTTAAAACTTTACAAGATAAAACTAAAACCAAGCATAATGAAAAGCTGAAACAAGAAAAATAAATTACTCCCTTTCCTATACCTCAAGAGGTGTTTTTTGTTTGTTTCATTATATCGGTATTATTGGTCAGTTTTCTATCATGAATATTACAGAAACAGTCTAAGGACATATTTTTTTCTGCTGTGTGTTCTGCAACCTCACTGACATCACTGCAAATGCATATATATTTATCAGAGAATGAATCAGACATAGCTAAGAAGTGAAATTCTCCTAATACATTATTTATTTAGATAATTCACTGTGTAGAAGAACCACATATTCAATTTATCTTTGACAGCCCTGAAAAGTCTGCCAAATATCTCTGTATAAATCCCAACAATCTAATATATTTTCATGATATTTATTGAAAAAAGTGAGTGAAGGTGTTTCATCTTGTAAATAGGGCATATGGATTAACTCCTGGAGCAATGAATATTCTGCAGAAAAAGATGTGACAAACAGCTTCCATCTATTTTCACACAAACCATCTTAATTGTATAGAGCTGCCTTTCTTTGATGAGGATCGAGAGAGTGTTGTAACTGTTACTGAGTACTGAGCCACAGTAATTTCCAGAAAGAATCATGGAAACACCACTACCAGCCACAGCTGGGTCAACTGGTGGAAAGTCTTCAAGAACAGATGGTTGAAAAGTGCAGCAAGAACTTGAGTCAGAGAAATATGGTTTCGTATGTGTGACATTTGGCCCAGGAAACAATATAAAATGATGACCTCTGTAAAATAAAATGGGTTTTTGAAGTTCAGGTAAGTTAACTGTCATTCAAATCTCATAGTCAAGGATGTCTCCCTCAGCACCCAAAGCTGAAGGAAGTTCAGGAGTGACTCACAGGAGACAATCTCCTCCATGTGATCACCAGCTCACCAGCTGGGTCACCTTGTTCTCTGTGAGGCCTCTGAGCCAGACCTTGCCTAGCCTGTGACATTTTGCAAAACATCAGAAGGGACCGTGATTCATTTTGAAAGGTGCAGGTGTTCCTGCTGTTGGCAACTAATTTGTTTTTGATCCCTAAGGGATGTTGGATCTGCCTTTAGATCAAGGGGTTTGCACACCACAGCATAGTCTTGCCTCACTGGATTATTTTCTGTTCAACAGGCTCTTTGTGTTTGTTTGTATTTACTATGGTTTTTTAATGAGAAGGGGGAAGAGGTTTTCAGAGTGCAAAGTAATGAATAACATGCACTAGTTGTTGTTGAACTGCACAGTCAAAATCAAAATTTTGGGGCCACATACCACGTGCATAACTCTTTCTTTCTCATGCCTTCTCCTCCACACTCCTCCTCTCCTTCCCTCCTCCATCCAGTACAGCACTTAATTCAGATATACAGCATGTTTGGCTAAAATAATATTGGAGAACTCTTCTTACTTCTCTTCTCTTTCCTCCTGGTTACACAAATAAATTGAATTCAATCAGAGAGAGAGGAAAAATAATCCTATTGCTTCCCTAGTACTGGCTTTTACACATCATCAGATTGAGTCCGTAACTGATATAATGCTCTATGTCGATAATGTTACCTGTATGTACGCTGCCTGCAGTGAATTAGGTTGGCAGGTTGTCACGGGGCATTTATGACTTGGTAGCACAAGGTGACCAGTAAAGACAAGCAAAAAAAACCAAACCAAAATTGGTATGGAGCTTTGTTGCCAAAAGATGCAGTTTCGAGTTCAGCAAAACCACCTGTGGATTTCGGTGAAACTTGAACTGTTTTATCTGCAGTCAAAATGACAAGAACAGTGAGGAAATGAAAATGTATTATTTTTCTAAACAATATTTTTTTACAGAAAGCTGTACTAAACATAATTGTAAGAAATGGAAAAACATTTCAAAAGGAAAAAAAAAAGTCATGTTTCAACTCAAACCAAAATGTTTTTATGTCAAATGAATATTAAAATTTGGGTTGGGTCATCCTGAAACTGATTTCCCTGCTCCATACCCTCCCATTACAAGTACTGAACTTAGAATTCATTTTGTTCTGCAGCTCTATTTCTGAGTTCCCTGAAATACACTTGTTTTGATTAATTCAAGGATTAAATCTCTTAAAACATGCTTTTGCAAATTTATTGCACGTAGTTTCAGTACATGTTCTTTGTGAAAGAACTTCAGATTCTTATAATACTCTGGCAGGCTAAAGTCTTTCTATTGATACAGAAAAATATAAATAAGCTGCTTTTGATTTTTGAATGAAACCAAGCTCAGATTGTATATGCTGATACTGTTGTAAGCTTGATTGGCTATACATATTTATGATTTGCTGCATGCCCTTGGGGCTATTGAATTATGTTCTGGATGTTCAGTGTGTCAGTTCTGCAGTTGGTCTACAGTGCTAAGACGGCACGGCTGAATCTACCCCTAAGATGTTACAGGCTTGGTGATGTCAGCTAGAGCACAGGTTACCCAACACAGTAAAATTACTGACTACATTTGGGAGCCAACGACTCCGAGTGTTGTTTGTATCACTAATCTTAATTATAGGAACATCTTCCTGGATAAGAAATAAATCAATGGAGTTTCATAGTCTTTAAGTGCATGTTTTTTGTGAGACAGAGCACCTTGCCTTCTTATTTCTGCTGTTGTAATGGGTTCTGAAGAGATCAGGACTTCCAACAAGATGATAAAAATAAAATCCCTAGGATTCAGCTTGTTAGGTTTATGTTTAATAATGGCTGGGAAAAGGGGGGGGAGACAGACATATATTTTTTTGCTTTTTTCAAACCATTTGCCTTTTGTGTGTGTGTCAGGAATCTAGCTGACAAAACTGTGTACACCATTGAAATCTGGAGTGACAGAATGAGGACGTAGGGATATTACATTCTTAGGAGTATGAGATTGAAGTCATAAGAGTTGCCAAATTAAGAAGTGGCTTGTGTAGACTTGATCTGAATCTTGCTGATTTGGTACCTTGTTATTACAGACTTGAGAGTTACCATGTCTTGAACTCTCACTGTAGCTTCATCCTTAAACACTGGTGTTTTAGGATGTAGTTCTTTGTGCTTAAGCCCTTTGTAAAATAAACACTGGATCAACTTTCTGTTAAATTAATCCAGGACTGTCATGGTTTAAGCCCAGCTGGCAACCCAGAACCATGCAGCAGCTCACTCACTCCCTCCCCTTCCTCCCCCCGCTCCCAGGGGGATGGGGAGGAGAACCAAAAGAATGTAACTCCCACAGGTTGAGATAAGAACAGTCCAGTAACTAAGGTATAACACAAACCACTACTGCTACCACCAATAATAACGATAGGCAAATATCAAGGGGAGAGAATACAACCGCTCACCACCAGCCGATAAATACGCAGCCCGACCCCAGCAGTGATCTAACCCTTCCAGGTCACTGCCTCCAGTTTATATACTGGGCATGACGTGCTGTAGTATGGAATACCTCTTTGGTTAGTTTGAGTCAGGTGTCCTGTCTCTGCTTCCTCCCGCCTTCCCCTCATCCCTGGCAGAGCATGAGACTCAGAAAGTCCTTGGTCAGATGTAGGGGGATTTGAAATATACGAATCATGTTTTGGACAAAAGTGAAAATCAGTCTGAAATAAAGAAGATTGTTCATCTTTCAAATATGAATATCTTAAATTTCTACAGTTGCTGTGTTTATTTTAGAGCTGATTTTGAATTAAAAATTCTACTAGGTTTGTCCCACAGTTCATAGCTGAAGTCACTGGTCAAGAAAATCTGCAGTGAAATATTAGGGTTTTCTGCTTTGCATAACACATTTGAGTTGCTCTGTAGGATCTTAACATATCTGAGATAAGTCATAAATTATTTAATAGTTAAATACTCCCATCTATTTTCTTTTCTCTTCTGCTGTCCATTTTCCTGCAGGATGAAGCTGAAGTGATGAATTCAGCTGGAGAACACCTGGATGTGGTCATTTTCATGTGAATAAAAATCAATACAAGTTCTGTGTAAAGTTATATGGAAGAAAAAAAACCACTGGATTGTTAACCAAATTTCAAACAAAAGGTGCATCATCGTCTTGCTAAAATTAACAAGAATGGAAATAAACTGGTGTGCTCTGTTCATCATGGAGTTTAAAATGTGACATATATTCTTGTTAGTCAACAACACACTTCATGGGCAATATGCTGCAGTCAATATGAAAAAAAATAAAACACTTTACTGAAATCAATATGACTTTGCGTTATCTACTGTCGTGAAGAGGGTTACTGCACTAAGCTAAAACTAAAATTTGGGTTACTTTTGAATAAAATAATACATCAAAAATTCTACGTAAATCTTTATTTTTTGTGAAAGTTCTTTTGTGTATGTGGATAGTGTTGAAGTATGAAAATTACTAAGAAAAATGTGAAAAAATTGTAAATTAATAAACAAATTAGCTGTTAGTATGAGTCATGTGCCAAGGTAATTCCCTCATAATTTTCAAGATACTCTATTTTCATATATCTTAGTTTGCTTCTCAGATACAGTCTAATTCCCTTTCAGTGGTATTTCATGACTAATACTCTAAAAGCTTGCATCTTCAATTAATTTGTAGCATGGAAGACTTCCCTGTGATTTATGTCAGATGAGAAAGAAAGAAATCCAAATGTATGAAGATGGACATGGAACTGTTGGAACAAGTCCAGAGGAGGGCCACGAGGATGATCAGCGGACTGGAGCACCTCCTGTATGAAGATAGGCTGAGAAAGTTGGGGTTGTTCAGCCTGGAGAAGAGAAGGCTGTGTGGAGACCTCATAGCAGCCTTCCAGTGTCCGAAGGCGGCCTATAAGGATGCTGAGGAGGGACTCTTCATTAGGGACTGTAGAGATAAGACAAGGGGTAACGAGTTAAAACTTAACCAGGGGAAGTTTAGATTGGCTATAAGGAAGAAGTTCTTTACTGTAAGGGTGGTGAGGCATTGGAATGGGTTGCCCAGGGAAGCTGTGAATGCTCCATCTCTGGCG
Source organism: Coracopsis vasa (assembly GCA_026283785.1). Taxonomy (NCBI): domain Eukaryota; kingdom Metazoa; phylum Chordata; class Aves; order Psittaciformes; family Psittacidae; genus Coracopsis; species Coracopsis vasa. The sequence continues at coordinate 8,469 of JANHGB010060899.1, forward strand.
GTGTTCAAGTCCAGGTTGGACAGAGCCATGGGTGACAAGGTTTAGGGTGAGGTGTCCCTGCCCATGGCAAGAGGGGCTGGAACTAGATGATCTTAAGGTCTTTTCCAACCTTAACTGTTCTATGATTCTGTGAGTCTAAGATGTACAATGACATCTCTTTGTTTGAAATTCAGTCAAAAGGAGTTTAATACTAAAATACATCTGTGTGATTATAAGCCTTAATCTAACAATATCGAAACATCTTAATTTTCCAAATCAAAGATTTTGGAACCAAACTTTTGACCATCCCAGATTGCAGATCCCAGAGACAGAAGAAGCAATACTCTGTAAAACAGAGATATAGTTCAGTTTTTTCTGAAGTTATTGATGGAGGTTTTGTTTTTTCTGTGTATGTGGGGTTTTTTTGTGTTCATTTATAGTGGTGATTTTTGATGTTTGGTTTTTTGCCTTTTTTTTTTTTAATTTTACTTATTGACTCACACAACTAAAGTGCTTATATTTCCAAGGAACTTTTATCTTGATTTTGGTGCAATATCTACAGTAATATAAAAATAATTAAGCATAATTTTGTATTTTGATTTATCAGTTCTAACATAAGGGATCAATATCTCAAAGTCACAGACATATGTCACTATCTCTTATTAATGTAAAACTGAGTTTAATGAAATCTAAATAGAGAATAACAGAAACAATATAAGCCAGTTCAGAGCTTTTTGAAAACCAAGAACACAAATAGATTTATTATTTGGAAGGTAATAAGAACCTTAAAATTCAGATGAAAAATACGTGAAATTAATTATTTTGGCAAATATATAACACTCTTCTGGTTTCAATTGGGATTAATATTCTTCCTAGCTGTTACAGGGCTGTGTTTCGGCTTTAGTCTGAGAGCAATGTTGACAACACACTGATGTTTCAGTTGCTAAGTAGCACTTACCATGACCAAGGACTTTTCAGTCTCTAATGCTCTGTCAGTGAGGAGAAGCACAAGAAGCCAAGAGAAAGCAGAGACAGGACACCTGACCCAAACTAGCCAAAGTGGTATTCCATACCACAGCATGTCATGGCCAGTATATAAACTAGGGGGAGTTACCCAGAAAGGACCAATCTCTGCTTGGGTCAGGCTGGGTTTCTGTAGGCGGGTGGTGAGCATCACTTGGGGCTTTGTTGTTTGTTTGTTTGTTTGTTTGCTTTATCCCTCTTTCTCTTTGTTTGTTACCTATTACTGTGGCTATGACTATATTACCATTACTATTATTAAAATTTTTCAGAATATTTCAGTTACTAAACTGTTACTATCTCAGCCCATTTTCTTCTAGCTTTTTTTCTGATCCTCTTCCCTATTCCACTGGGGCAGGGGAGGAAGTAAGCAAAGAGCTGCATGGTATTTTGTTGACAGCTGGGGTTAAACCATGGTCAAAACCTGAAAAAAATGGTTTGATTTAGGACACAAAAAGCTCTGTTAATTCCGAAAAATATCTATATAAAATCAGAAGAGATATTTGAACTTTGTAGGTTGTATACTGAGAAAAAATAATTTGAAACTGAAGATGAAACAAAATTTCTTTGTCATACTTGCACTTAAACAAGGGTTTATAATATACAGAAAGCGTAACAACATTTTTCAATAGGTAAAAAGTACATTAATCAGTCAAGGGCTAGAGCATACTTCTAAGAGTCACATTGCTATGTGTCAATGTAAGGACTCTTTATAGGCACAGTGATTGTCTTAATTTCAGAGTGAATATAAATTATACCTATTTAAACAAGTATTTAATAATTTAGACAATCACACCCTAATAAAAATAATATGTTTTTATTTTCATGACAAACAGGCTGACCTTTAAAATTACAAACAATCTCTCTTTTATAGCGCTTGGATGAGGAGATTTTAGAGTTTGATTTTTTTTCAAGCTTTTTCGTTTAATTCTGTTTCATGTATTCTTTAAGAATCCTGCTGCGTTCCTGCATTTGTTACAGACAGCACATTCTAATTCAACTCATATGTTTCTTAAAAGGGCGTAGATAACAATTCTAAACTAATTAAAATATGTTTAAAGTAACATATCAGATTATAACTATTATAAGAGATCTGAAATGGGCAAAGAGAGGGACAGTTTCGTTAAAGATGGTCATGCATGTTCTGCTGTGCCATTAAGTGATAACAAAATGTGTACACTTAAAAGCATGCCTTCGGGATTGATGCTGAAAATTCATTTTGGTTTGTTGCCTGGATAATGCAAATAATTCTTAGTTTATGCTTCCCATGGGAGAGTTTAGGGGCCAGGTCACCTCAAGAACTGAAGCACACTAATCATTAACAGAAAAATAAAACCCAAAAATTAATTCCTGGATGCTACGTGTACACTGGGTGGGCTGTGATTTCTGTTCTACAAAACACCTGCATCTGTGGCACACACACACATACACACAATCACACTGTACAGGACAAGCTTACATCAGTCAAGGCTTCTGGTCCAGATGTGGCCAGTACCAGGGACTCAAGGGAACAAGACACACTGCAGATGGTCAAGGTTCCCAAGACCCTGCTGGTGATCTGCTTGGCTTTATACATAGTTCCACAGTAGGCTCAGTTTTTGGTATGGCTTTGAATGTGTTTTCCCCAAGCGAGATGGGAGCAAAAGAGGATTTAATTTGGATGGTCACAAAACTTGCTAATGACCGCTACACGCATTACCCCTAGGCCAACTACTTGTTACCTGGATTATTATTAGTTTCTGGCTTCCCGCTATAAATGTGTTACAAGTATGCAAAGTTGTTAAGAGTGTCTTTTTGGTTGTTTCTTGTGAAAATCTAAAACACTATAGCAAAGCAGATGTACTTCACTGCTTTTGGCCAAACTTCCTCATAACTGTTTTCTGTGCTTAGTTTATTTTTCAGCTAGCACCTGAACATATGAATGAATTAAGACTGGGCAGATAGAGCCATCTCTCACAAATGTGAGCATGGATTTTGCTTAGTCTTCACCCGATGATATTTGTTTAAGGGAAGAACTACCCAAAACTTGAGACTGGCCAACAGGAAACTATTAAAATATGTTATTTTAGGTAGTTTTTTGTTACAAAAATTCAAAGACATTCTGCATTTCAAAGCTGAAAATGAACATGCAAAGGCACAATGTCATCGAGATCTCTATATTTTTCAGTAATCGAATGTGTCTTTGAAGCAGCATCCTATGTTTGAAATATCTGTAGTGAAAGGCAGTGAAATTTCTCTCAGCTGTGACATTAATCTTTGCACCCCAAATTCAACCTCTACATTTAAAAGCAGAAGACAGCTTCTTTTGCTGTAAGATTGAAGAAAATATTATCAAAGAGACCATAAAAGAATGCCTTCTTCCATCCGCTTCCCACCATTTTTTATTTTTTTTTGTTGCTCTTGTTATCATATTTCTGGGTGTGGGTCTTTGAGATTTACTCATCTTTGAGGATGAGCTTTCTAGGTCTATTCATTTTAACTTAAATTCGAATTTAGCTAACTGTGAGACTTCTATGTGGACCAAAGCTGTCATGTGCCATTCTAGATTTCAGGTTTATTTTATGGTAGATTAATTTAAATATACTATTTTAATTCAGATTTAAATGTCTTATTTTAATCATGATTAAGTTAATTAATTTTTATTGTAAATTTCATTTATTTTCTTCCTAAAGATAGTTTCAGTCTTATTCCTTTTCATAAACATTAAACCAAATACAGCCTTTGCCATAAAATTAGAAATTCTGTTATGTTTTTAGTAACCTAAAAAATGGAACACAATAATTTTCTTGAAAAAAGAATTAAAAAGGAAGTATGCAGAAGGTGCATATATTAGGTCAGATTCTTCAAACTTTAGAAATAACTTTACTGCAGTAGCATACAGTCTATCCCTTCTGACAGTCATCTTGTTTCTTGACAGAAACTGGGAGGGAATTAGATGTTTCCTGTTAACAGTTTAGACATTAACAGAATGGAGACTGTGGAAAGGAGATGCAATTTTGCAATAGGATCCAAAACTGGTATGTTTTGTTGCATACTCACTTTCTGACATAGAAAAGTAAAGAGGAAATCTTCCAGAACCCTACCCAGTGGTGTTCTAGGGAAAGAGTTTGTGTTGACCACTGTGCTCCTGTTAATGAATCACACTACAGGGAAAAGCCCTAGAAGTGATTCAGGTAAAGTACTGAATTTTTTGAGAGCTTCAGTGAAAACTCCCAATGTGCATTTAATATATGGAAAATATTTGTTTTCTAGTAGGTAATAATTACATCGTGAGACATCGTTTGTGCTAAGACTCATTAGCATGAAAATTGAAATTCATTTCAGATCCAGGAAAGCTGTGGTCTTGAATTGTTTTTGATAGTTGAATAAAATTACAAGTTTGCAGTATTGTCAGTTGCTGAAACTTCCACTTACCACTTCAGAAATGTATGCTTCAGAGCATCACTGTTACAAATGCTGTGTGATTGATGAGTAGATTACAAGAGTACAAGTAAAGTATCTCAGCTAAATGTAAATTGAAACATTAGCATTTAAAAAGAAATTAGAAGAATTAAGAATTTTACATTTAAATGAAAAATAATTTTCTATAAAATGAAGATAATTTATAAAAATGAAATCTTCACCTTTTTTTTCCATTTAAATAGTTCAAACCCCGCAGAAATACTGTTGAATGAAATGTCTAATTCTTTCCTTATTTGTGTTTTAAGAATAACAATGAAGGTCTTAATTTTAAATTCAAACTTTTGTTTTAAAAAAGGAAGAGCACATATCTATTTTTTTTTTCTGATAGGAATTCAATAGGTTATATGGTACTCGGTTTAAGCACAGATCAAGATGTACTCAAATTTATTTTGAAATATTAATTTTTAGACATCTCAATTAAAAAAAAAGAAAAAACAAAAAACAAAAAAACCACCAAAACGCCTTTAAAAAGCATCATTTTCTGGACATACCCCATTGCCCTCCTCTATTGCTTGCTGGAAACATCTCTCTGGTAGTGCCAGAATTAGTGGTTCCTCACTAACTACTGTTTTTCATTTGGCAGTGGCAATCGTAAAATTGTCTTTCTTTCTCTGGGCAGCAAGCAAGACCTCCACTCCAGATCAGTCATGCATTCTTCTTAGCCACCACCTCCCTCATTAGTGGAAAAACATAACTTTTTTTTTTGAAAGGGGTGAAAAGATGTATGGAAATAGAAAGGAAGGTGTGGAAAACAGAGTAAACCTAATAATGCTACCAGCAGCAGATTTGTTGCAGCCTTTTCTATTGCTGTGTTGATTGTTAACAGGTCTGAGAATGGAGTCAACCCATACAAAATGGGGCATAAAATTAAAATATTAAAACCAGCTATATATATTACAATAATTTGAAAGGAAGTGTCTAACAATAAAATAAATATTTTGTGACAGAGGCAAATACCTCTTCTGATCTACAAGACTCTTCCCAGTGCAGTGGATATCTTCAAAATTTTTCAGAATGTGTTGAAAACATTCATTTTTCTGTAGAAGGCCTACCTCTTTGCAGCTGGTTTCTAAACAATCAGTATTTTCCATTCAGATAAGTTCAGGTTTTGTCCTAAGATTACTTTATAAAAGAAGAATTATTACCAGCTTTTTGCCTCTTTAAAAAAAAAAAAAGCTACAAAAAATAATTCCACAGTTCAGACCCATTTTCAGTTTATGATCTGAGGGGAATCCACTGACCTGAAATGTTGTCATTTATTTAGAGATTATATAATATATTCTGATATTTTCATGCATAGTCAAGGGAAAAAGTTTTTTTATCATAACCATATCCTATTTCAACAGACATACAAAAAATGATGAGTGAGCGAATTTCATCTTCTTATATTCTAACTTTGTGACTCTTAGGATAAGAAAATATTCTTTATACTCAAAAAAATTGGTTGACTAGTTCTTCATTAAAAATGTGGCACCTTGGATGATGTAACCAACAAGATATTCTCAACAAGGTATTTCAGGTGATGCCATCAAATATAGTCAAAAGTGTGTGTGTGTATATATATATATATACAGTACAAACAAAACGGGAAAATCATTGAGAAAATAAGCTGAATATTAATGTGTCTTTGAATATATATGACAGCATAACGGGATGAATGAATAGAAATGGAAGAGAAACAAATTCTTTTGCGAAATAGAGTGTATACTTGTATCAAAGTATACAATTAACCTTTGGGAAATGTATGTAGAGAGCTAGAGGACCTTTCATAATGTGAAATCTTAAAACTGAAATTGGTCGAAGATTAGTTGTGTTCTTAAGTGCCATACTATAGCTGTACCAGAAATTAAGGTCATGGTGTAAGAAATAACGAATGTAATTATTTTGTCTGGTTTATGCAGTGGATCGGAATACAGAATATACTCTTCTATCTGATTCTGACTAAACAGTTTGGCAGCTGATGATTATTTCATAAGTATCTCCAATTCCAGATTTCCAAACTCTCTTTGCAAGCTTTTTCACTTGAATTTGAGTCACTCAAGTTCTATAGAAATGTGCCAGCACCTTGTAATATCAAACACACCATGGTTTGAGTTTGGCTTTTTAAAATATCAGTCTCTCACTGAAATAGATCTAGTTTGATGTGAATTCGGCCTAAGAAATCTAGCAGTCTTTCAGTGCATTGTGTATTTGTCAAGGTGCTGTATATTGCTGTTGAGAGGGTCCTTGGTCCCAACTTGAGATTTTCTTCTGTTGGTTTTTCAAACTTAAGAACTTAGAGCTTTGATGACTACATGGAAAGCACTGTGATACATAAGACTAAGAATAGATAGAACACCACTACTGTCTGCTCAGTGCCTTGAAATCAAACCCTGGAGTACTCAGTACTTCACCATTGTCTGGAATATCATCCTTGATTCACTAGTTTTTTTAAAAATAAGAGAGAAATTCAAGGTGTCATCTTTGATTTTAATTTTGAAAATGCTGATCAAAACAGGAATTACTAAGAGCCATTTGCTTATATCAAGTGAATGGTTTCTTTAACAGCTGGTTATATAAAACCAAACATCATTAAGTAGAAAGGCAAGAATTTCAAACACAACTACTGAAGAATACTAACTGTAAGAATATATGTCGCAGGGATCAATAGTAGGTACAAGAAGAATAGTAATAGAAAGAATATTACTATAGAAATATTAGATCCTCTTTAAAGTCTGAGGAGAGACTTTTGGCAGTCTTTTTTTTTTATGGAAGTGGAAGGGATAAGGAATGAAAATCAGTAAGCTCTTACCATCGTCTCTATTGAAAAGAATGAACCCATCTTTTGTTGTTGCAATAATTTTTTGTTTGTTGAGTATCCCAAATCCTTTGTCCCAGTGCACATAAAATGGTACCACACTTTAGATGTCTTATTAAGCAAATTATACTCACCAGTAAATAGATAAAAAAATTGTCATAAGATTACATGTGTGAAGTTATTAGCTGAAAATTACAAGGAAATATTTTATTTAATATTTATTTATGTCTAGAATAGCAAACTATAATTAAGACTGGATTCATAAGACTAGTTTAGTGACTTGTAATTTGATACTGCTGATATGCTGGTCAGGACAGTTACATGTCAGTAATTTCAGTGTTACCAGGTAAATTAGCCTTTTCTCAATGCAGTTGGAGCTGTACTGACCATTTTGTTTTATTTTATTTATTTTATTTTATTATTTTATTTTATTTTATTTTTATTTATTTTATTCTATTAAATTTTAATATTTTATTTTATTATTTATATCATTTGGAAGGGATAGAGTTATTGAACAGTTTTCTCAGCATTTGTTTCAGGGTAAAGCACATACCTGGATAGAATCTGTTTTCCATATATCTTCACAGATAGTATAGTTAAACTGACAAAACACAACCAATAGCTTTATTTGAGGATAAATACACAGCTAGTTCAGATTATATATTTCTCCTGGGTGGTACATCTGGGTAAAATATTTAGATTTACTGTACTCTTCCGTTGTCACAGTGGCCTTCCTCCTACTCACATTCAATGTGCGATCTACCAGGACCTGGTAAACTTAGGCCTGGTTAAAAAAAAAAGCTCAAGTTTTTTGTGCAAAACTCCTTTCTAACTAGCTGTTTCCTAGCAGGTACTGTCACATGGGATTGTTTTCTCCTAGATCCTAGCATTTGTCTTTTCAGGAATTTATGAACCTTTTGCCAGCAATTTTTCCAAACTGCTAAGATCACTGTAAGCAGCAGCCTTACAGTAGAGTATATCACGTAATCCTCATCAGTATCAGCTATGAGCTTTCAAAAGTTCACCTGCTTCTATCCCATCATCTAGGTTGCAATTGAAGAGGTTTAACAGCATCAGCACCCTGAGCAATATCAATTATAATAGGACATCAGCTGATCTTTCTGCTGCTGATGACAATCTTTTCAGGTAAGACATACAGTCAGCTTTCCGCACACCATTCTTAGTTTTCCAATCAAAACTTCATCTGTATAGCTTGATTGCAACGATACTCTGAGACACTAGGTGGAAAGCCTTGCTAATATCAAGATAAATAAAATCCACAGTACTTTCACCTTCCAACTTCCTTGAGGAAGTTGTCCCACTGGAGCAGGCAAAGCACTTGAACAGTCTTGTGGATGTAATTTACTAGAGGGAAAGCAAAATTAATGTACATCACATAGGACAAAACTAATTATACATTATGGCTTCAAAGTTTCCCTTAAATAACCAGAAAAATAAAGTATTCCTATAATACTCCTTGTCCTGGTTTCAGCAGTAGCAGTCATTTTTCTCTTTCTTTGTAACTGGTGCAGTGCTGTGTTTTTGACTTTTGGCCTGGGAACAGCGCTGATAACACTGATGTTTTCAGTTGTGCCTCTGTAATGTTTAGTCTAACTAAGGACTTTCGGAGCCTCATGCTCTGCCAGGGAGGAGGGGAAGCCGTGAGGAAGTAGAGACAGGACACCTGACCCAAACTAGCCAAAGAGGTATTCCATACCACAGCACATCATGCCCAGGATGTGAACTGGCAGTTACCTGGAAGGGCTAGTGGACTGCTGGGGGTCGGGCTGGGGCTGTCGGTCAATGTGGTGGTGAGCTGTTGCATTGTCTTCCCTTGTTATTTCCTTTATCATTTTTATTATTGGTGGTAGCTGTAGTGATTTGTATTATACCTTAGTTACTAAACTGTTCTTATCTTATTCTTTTCGATTCTCCTCTCCATCCCTCTGGGAGCCGGGGGGGACTAAGGGAGAGAGTGAGAGAGCGACCTACGTCGTTCTGATTTATGGCTGATTGGGTTTAAACTGTGACAGTCCTTTATGATGGTTGTTATAGTCTTTCATTGGTATAGGGATATTTATTTGAATCCCAAATATGAGTTCAAAACAGATTAAAGCTAATGCCCAGTTAGAATTAAAGGAAAGCTAAGGCCCAGTTAGAATTAAACTTGGCTAGGGATGTAAAAGATAACAGGAAGGGATTCTATAGGTACGTTCCGAATAAAAGACAGATTAGGAACAGCTCCAGAAGCTATCAGGAGAACTGGCTACTCTGGATTTGGAGAAGGCTGAGGTTCTTAATGACTTCTTTGCCTCAGTCTTCACGGGCAAGTGCTCTGACCACACCACCCAAGTCTTGGAAGGCAGACACAGGGACTGTGAGAACGAAGACCTTAGGCCCACTGTAGGAGAGGATCTGGTTCGAGACCATCTTAAGAACCTGAACATGCACAAGTCCATGGGACCTGATGAAATCCATCCGCGGGTCCTGAAGGAGCTGG
>JANHGB010060903.1:0-46876 GCA_026283785.1 Coracopsis vasa
GAAAGCAGATAGTTCAGACCTTTGATCTTCAGACTTTTGCTTCCTCCCATGAGCCTGCTGGTGAGAGCTGTGGTGGTTTTCTGACTGCGGTGCTAGTTTGCTGAGAGATTAGATTTGCCAAAGCGAAGAGTACCAGCACCTTTAGCAGGGGCTGTTAAATATCTTGAACTTGAGAGACAGGAGGATAACCTGAATTTACTGGAGGATGGAGCAGTAGCCTATAGCACGGAAAACCTGGATGCAGTTTCCAGCCCTGCTGAAGACCTTGGGTAAGGCATGATTCTTGCACTGTCAATACCCCATCCCTTTTGGTGACAGAAAGGTGTAAATTGTCTTGACCATTGAACGAAGCCTTGGCCACGCTCTCTGCATGCCTTAATTGCCCATCTGAGCAGCAAGGATAATAGCAGTGCTTTAATTCACAGGTCTGCTGTGAGGATCGGTGGCTTAACAGCTGTAAAGCCTCCAAATATTGGTCCAGAGGGATCCTCTGATCACTACAGGTCATTAAGTATCTGAGGCAGACTCCAACACGAGAGGAAGGGACCCAGAAAAGATACCTGTTTTACATAGTCAGTGGAAGTCATGTTACTGCTTTTTGAGAAGAAAACCCTCCAAATGAGGAACTGTGTCTTTCATGGTTTATTATTATGAGGCCATTTTTTAAACCCTCTTTCCTTTAAGCAAGTAGAGCACAACGAAATTTAATGCTAAAAGCGATGAGACTGAACATTATTTACACCAAAATACTTCCAAAGCTCCTCTGCAGAACCAAATCCACTCATCACCAGAGGAGCTGAGGAGATCAGACCAATGCAAAGCACTGCATTAGGCAAGTACTCGCCCCAGCACCTCATTCTTCTTAACCAGTAGCAGCCACCTTCCTGTGTGCAGGCATGGCAGAGGTGTGTCCTGTTGACCTTATACACCTGCTTTTCATCTCTGTCTTGGTTGGGAGAGTGGGCACCAGCTATTTGGGCAGAAATAGTGTCAGGTTTGAGGAAGGAGATGTATTTTCCTGGCAACACAGGGGCTCATCTGTATCGCAGGAGTCTCCTATATAGAGATCTGGGTTGGGAAACGCATAGGCATCATCTGCCAGCAGTTCAAGGTTGTTCATCTGAATTTGGCTAGGAAGGGGACACCTGACCTGGCTATTGGCACAGGCAGCATGGGTGTCTGCAGTATGCTCTCCTGAGCCAGCACATGCACCCGTAGACAGAAACATGTCATTTTTGATGTTGGATGCCTGAGGTTTGCCTCCCTGGTTCATCAGGGTACTGAACCCTGTGAGTTAGGCCAACAGCTGGCTGTTCATGTGCTTAAAATGGGAGCTGTCCTGGAGTGCTGTGGATTTCAGATTTGTTTGGTATCCTCTGGCTGTGTTAGGAGGACACTGGTGTTCAGGGCCTGTGATAATCCGTCTGGCAGTTTCCAGGGGTGGTTTGGTTTCGAAGGAGGTGTGTTGGAATTCCTGCTTCTGGAAATGTCGAGATGAATGTTTCCATTGCATCACTGTACAAAAGTATTTAGTGTAGTGGGCTTGAGATGCTGTTCCATACCCCAAACCCAGCTTTTGGCCTCCTTTGATAGCATCTGGCACCATAGCCCAAGACTTCCTATTCAGGAAGTGGATAATTTTAGTTGTTACAATTACAAGCCGTGTTTTAAAAGGGGAAATTATTGTGTACTGAAGCTTTCCCTGGTGATGCAAAGGTTTAGACTGCATAAGCAGTGTCAATCTGGATGGCTTGAAGTGATAGCGGTTGAGCTCACTGGAGCATAGATGAGTGGAGGGGGAAATGGGGGCAGGAGAGAAGAATGGCAGTGTTTAGGGGACACAGTTAAAACCATCGTGTGGGAGGGAAGACATTACACTAGTCTGCTTTGTAGTGTTTTATCCTCTGATCCATACTCCTCATCAGGGAATGTGAAGATACAGAGAAGCCCTTGGGGGGGAAGGAAAGAGGTACAGTGACTCATCAGCTTTATAAATCACAACCATCTGCGTTTTCCTAACACATCGTGAATGAGTCAAAGGGGGAGGTGTGCAGCTATAGACACACGCAGGTTACTAATGTTTTGTGTTAATTATTGAGCTCCTTCCTCTCTTCTGGGAGCTCCATAGACTCCTTCAGTGCTGCTGTTGTGTTGGATGAGGCTGATGCAAAGGCTGCTCCCCAGACTGGACAAATAGAGTTGGCTAAACATCCTGTAAGTGTGCATGTATTGCCTGTCTTAGGACATGACATCCTGGTGACAGATTTCTTTCTCTTTCCCACAAATCTAAGCCCTTCTAAGAAGTGGTCACCAAATCATCCCCTGGCCTCAGCCCTTACTCCTTCCCCTTGGTCAGGTCCTCTGGGTGCTTTCCTCTCTTTCCTGCTGTGATGTATGTCACGGTGCTGCCTGAGCCAAGAGATGTGGGGCTTTAGGGGCTACTTCTTGAGAAGTGAAAGCTTGTTATTTGAGAAAGTTAGAGCTCATTTCTCCCCTGCAGCCATGCAGGAGAGATGCCCAGAATGTGCGTGTGGTTTTTACTTGGGTTTCCCCTTTGCAGTTCACCTGCAAAAACGTTTGTGAGTTCCTTGATAATTTGACTTGGAAGAAACTGACCCTCAGCTGACTAAAGGCAGGATGCTGGAGGATACCAGAGCAGGAGAGTTTGCCAAGGGAGACAAGCAGTGTGAGAAGTACTAAAGCAGGAAAAGTTCTGTATTGTTTAAGTTTTGTAAGCATGTGGAGTAAAGAAATCAAATTACTTGATTCTGTGATAGCTCATCCGATTTCTGTTTTGAAAGTCTTTACCTGATAAGAGTCCCTATAATAACAATAAATCTGAAGAAAGAATATGTAATAATTTATAAAATACATTTTATTATAGGAAATGTAAAAAGCCGTAACCTGCCTAGATGACAGTGTCATAGACTGATGGATGACACAAAGGAGAAAGGGAACTAGACATTGCTGTGTTAAGATGTTTGATCTGAACAAATGGGAAATGATTACTAAAATTTGTTTAAGCAAAGAATACATTTTTAACGCCCCTCCCTTTCCCAGGAAAAAAAATAATTCACTCTTTAAAAACATATATGAACAAAAATGAAGCTGAACATTCAAATAGAATAAACTATTTTTTCCTGCATAAAATTGAAGATGGGTTTTACCCGTGTAGCTGAAGATAATGCCTACAGATAATTTTTGGTTTGTGTCTGTGATGATCTAGTCCTCCCACCACATGGTGTGGATGAAAACTCAATAGGAAGAATTACTTCAATCTAGTGAGTTTAATCCAGTCGGATGATGAGGATTCGGTGAGCTGCACAGACAAGTAATTAAACTAATTAGAATGAATGTTTTTATAGTGTTCCTATTTCTCTCTTAAGAAATCTGTTTGTCTTTATTTCTCTCTTACGAACATGCAAGTACCCACCCTAGGAGTAAACACACACTGATTAAAGGAGATGATTCTGACAGGGTACGTGACTCATCTTTGGAGCTTGCTGCCACTGGAAGCCACTGATGGAGGGCGCTGGGCAGAGGTTCAGCCCCCCTGCAGGTGTTGAGGATATCTGATGGTGTATCTGGCTGTATCTTGCGTGGATGGTTCATGCATCTTTACTCTGCTGTGGGGATAGCCCACCTGCAGTACTGTGTCCAACTCTGGAATCCTCAGTATAGGAAAGATACGGACCTGTTGGAGAGGATCCAGGGGAGGACCACAAAAATGAGCAGTGAGATTAAGCACCTCTCCTATGAGGACAGGATGAGAGAGTTGGGGTTGTTGTACCTGGAGAAGAGAGGACTCTGGGGAGACTTTATTGTGGCCTTTCAGTTCTTAAGATGGGGAGAGACTTCTTAGCAGAGTCTGTTGAGGTAGGATGAGGGGTGATGGTTTTAAACTAAAAGAAGGGAGATTCAGGCTGGATGTAAGGAAGAAATTTTTCATAATGAGGCACGGGTTGCCCAGAGAGGAGGTGGATGCCCCATCCCTGGGGCCGTTCAAGGCCAGGCTGGATGTGGTTCTGGGCAACCTGATCTAGTTGAAGATGTCGCTGCTCATTGCAGGAGGGTTGGACTAGATGAGCTTTGAAGGTTACTTCCAACCCAGACTATTCTGTGATTCTGTGATCTTCTTGCTTTGAAGAAGTCAGTTTATATTTTTCCTTACCAAAGGAGGGAGCAAGGCCCCAGGAGTTGCACCCATCATCTCCCTTTGGGTTTTGAGCAGTCATAGATGCCACTGGAATATTGGGTCCATTTCTATTCCTTAACATCTGCATCTCAGGTGTAGGACATCAGCTGAGCCATGTGTTCAGCAGGACACCGGAGCAGGTGCCTTTAGCAGGGGCATGCAACTACAAGGAAAAAGGCTTTTACCAGGTTGCCCCAACTTCAGAAACCAGTGGGAGCTGCAGCCCTTTTGGCTGCCTGTGTGCCCCTTTTCATGTGCAGGCTGTGGGTTACCAGCCCTTGTATGGGGGGAGAAGAAGGCGGTGGCTGGGAAGAAAGGAAACCTGGAATTTTGTCCCCATCTTGACACTGATGGTCTCCCTCCTGCCTATTCCTTGCCCTATCCATTCTGATGTGTGCTCCCCTGTAGAGGGGCCATCTCCTGCCTAATGTGAGTTTAAGGCCACTGTCTTGGCTGGGACAAATGATCGTTGCTACAATATAAATGTATTTTTTTAGGGCATGAAGCAGTCCAAGTAGATTATTCTATCATTTTTCCACTGAAAACACTAAAATCAGGTCTGATCCAGTTTTTAGCAACTAAACTTAAGCCTGCATTTAGAAAAGGGGAAGAAAAAAAACCAAACCCAAGAAGCCAGTGATTGCAGATGAGTGCTTATAATAGAAAATTCACAGCACACAGTGTTCAACTTCCCCTTTTCTGGGATGTGGTTGGCCTCTTGCGTTCATATGACACGCGGCACAGAAACCCCAACATATTGCCCATGTCTTTAGCTTTGCAGTGAAGGTTTCAGTTCAAAAGAATAGCCTGTGAGTGGTGTACTCTGAAATGCGTCTCTTGTGTGGCACTGCCTGACACAACCTGTTCTGGTAAAGCCTACAGAGGGATGGGGGGGGTTTATTCCAGAATATCAGTGTTTTCCAGAATAAGTTTCTTTATCTCTACACAGTGGTCGCATTGCAGCTGAGCTGTTAATGTAAAGAGGCTGCTTTCATGTGGATTGGCTTAGGCACACGGTTCTCCAGGGATTTCTGCTACTGTTGGTGCCTTTTGAAACCCTGTTTCATCCTATCCTCAGCCCATCTCCACCAGAAACCCTCACTTTTGTTTTATCTATGTGTTGTTGCAGTGACCGTGCTGTAGGGGTGCAAGGCAGCGGTGGATGAGTGCTGGGATTGCTTCTGCCCCCATTCAGATGTGTTGCCATGCGGTTTCGCAGGACCCATTGGTGGGGGAGCCAGAAGTCTTGGAGGCAGTTTGATTTGCTGATTGCCTTTGAAAGGTGTGAGCCTCTGGTCATTAATGTAAGGAAAATGAGGAATTGCTGCTTCTCTGTTGGCAAAAATTCGTGGCCAAGGCTCCCTGCTATAAACATCTATGTGGGTTTGTTGGTTTTATTTTCTAGTTAAAAATGTCTACACTGACCTATGTGAAAATGTATAGGAATTTCAAATGTATTTTTTTTCATGTCTGCAAAAAGTATTGCTGTAACGATCTGTACACCTCCCCATTAGCTGTGTTTTATTCGGGTTACAAAGAGCTGCGGAAGTGTCGGCGCTCAAGGCTGCTCTCACTTAAATACTGTTTTAAAAGCTCTGCTCTAGTTCACAAAACCTGCCTTTCTGTGATTTTCTTCTGTAAATCATTACAGTCCTGATCCACCACACAGGAATTATTTGCCCTGGTTTGCTTCTGCTTATTCTCCTGCATATAATTAAGCAATGTTTTTAAAGTGTTTTATCATAGTGGAGAGCAGCAGCACTTTTTTTGCTGTGCTAGCTGATGTGCTTTTTGATATTACTGAAGCAGCTGCATGCTAAAAACAGTTGTAAGGAAGGAAAAACATCACCCTAGGCATGTGCCTTTTTTGCACCATGAAATGCGTATCTCACCTCTCATCCTTGGATTTGTAGAATACTATTACCGCAATGTTAATGAATGTGAGTTCAGCATCTGCGATATGGAACAGGATGAGAGCTCTGCTCTGTGCTGCATGTGTTTGCATTGCTGCAGCCTTCATGGGTGAAGAGTAGATGGCTGTGTGGGGGTTATGATGCTGTCAAGTAACATCAATTAATTTCTGCTTTGCTCTAAACTCTAAGGATGTTGCTTCTGGGCAGGCATTTGGGATGGAGTCAAGTGTTAAAAGCAGAGATGCTCATAGGGGGACACGCTTTTGAGGTTCGGGGGGAGCCAGGGACCCACAAGCTTGGAAGGTCACAAAAGGGAGAGGACCATTGAAAGTAGCCAGAAGTGAACACAGTGGGGTTCACCCTGGTGTGGTTGGTCACAAGTCCTGGAGGGGGTGGCACATTCTTCAACTCAAGAAAGAAGTGGTGCAGTGGTGTCTTTGCTTTAAGAAACAACCTGCAGTGTTTGTAAGGCGGTGGGCACCAGGGCCTGGCTGGCATCTGAGGGCACAGCATGGCATCTGTGTTGAGGTTTGCTGAGATCCATTTACTGCATGATGAAGTGGGATAATATCCCAAAAAACCAAAAAACAGGGACTGAAAGATGTGTCCAGCAAGTCCTTGCTGGTGAGCTCTGGTTGGTGCTGTGCTGAGCTCCTCCTCTGTTACATCCCCAAGCTCGAGGAAGGTGCATGGGAAAGCTGTAAAGAGGAGTTTGTACCTTTGTGATACTAAACATAATGTTCAGACATGGGGAAGGGTTTTTGAGGGGCAGGGGTATGTGAGATTACAAGGGTGTCGTTTGCTGTTGCTTGTCCAGTGTAGCAGAGAGGATGCTGCTCATGGGGACATGAGCTCCTAAGCAGTAAAAGCAATAAAATGTTTCCACCCTCTTTAAACATCAGCTGGTCCTTGGACATGAGCCCCCTGTATTTCTGCACTTATTTGCAGGTGTCCCTATGGTGGTGGTTGATTTATTGGCAAAGCACACAAGTGTCACTAAAGAGGTTTTCTTTCTGTTTTGTTTGTTTATGAATTATAAGGCAAGGTGCATCTGTGAAAAGTAAAGATCCATTTGCACTGGGTGGGGATTCAACCTGTTCCAGCCTCTCTGGTATTACTTTCTTCCAGCTCTTGGCTGAAGCAAGATGCAGCTCGAAGTGATATTTCTGGTGTGCTTTTCCTTTTCTGCCAAAAGTAAGGTTTTCCCTGCTTTATAATGTGATGTTTCTTCAAATTTGGTTGTCTGTGGACAGCCTTTTTCAGACTCACTCTTGTTTTTGGGCTACGAGAGGAGACAGACAGCATCTCGCCCTGTCTCTCCACTGCCCTACCACTTTCCCAGCCACAGCTCACAGGGTTTTGGCCAGTGCTTTGTGTGACCGAGCTGTGTCCCAGCTGCCGTGGAAAATTCCTGTTCTGACACCACCACGGAGGAGCCCATGTGGGAACAGCTCTGCAGAAAAGGAGTTCAGTCTCTACCCAAATATTTGCCTTTTTGGGGGGTGAGTGGTATAAAACTAGCTATGTGTGCAAGGGGAAGGTGGGAAAGTGAAAAGATTTCAATGCTCAGCAAGAGAGAGGTTTGTGATTTATTTTTTCCATCCCTTTGTTTAAACTCTACAGTTATCTTTCGCTGCTGGAAGGTGGCATTGCTACACAGGCAAACATTTCCAGTGCCTAAAAGCATGGCTTATCTTCCCTGTGTGGTTCTCCCCCATCTGAGGCCAAGCAAACAGGTACCAGTCTGGTGTTTCCTCAGTTGTGCACAGATTTGCCAAATAAGGTCCCACTTCATTCTCACGTCAGATGCTGTGGAGCCGTTTTCACAGGGGTTTGAAAGATCAGAGGGCTGTGGCTGGGTTATGCAGTTAATTGAACAGATTTCACAGATTAAACAAACCCCGATGAGCGCCTCGCTCATAACTGCTGTGGTGCACTTTGGGGGAAATAGGTATAAAAGAACGTGTGGCTTCTGACCTGTATGCTCATGTCCCAGGTGGCTTTACTGAAGCAAACCAAATCACAAGCTCTTCTTCCTGCACACAGGCTCTCTGTGGTTTGGTTTGGAAGTCGTTCACAATGGCAGCTGTCTGCTTGGAGCTGAGCGCTTTTGGGTTTCAGCTGGTTCCCCTTTACTGCTTTGTGTGTTCATTTAAAAAAACAAATCAAAAAATGAGGTGGGTTGACTTTTTTCAACCCCTTGCAGTGTGGCAAAGCCAACAGAAGTGGCAGGTGAGCTGGAGGGGTGAGGGCTGCCTTCCTTCTCTGGCTGCATCTCTGCACCCCGCTGCCTGTGGGCACCCTGCAGTGGCAGCAACCCAAAAAGGAGGTCAGTTGTTCAAGGCCCTGTCTATAACAACACATAAAGAGTGAACCAGGCCAGCTGTAAGGGTGGATGTTGACCTGTCCATAGTGCAGCCCCATTCATTGAGCATCAGATGTGAATTTTGCCTCTCAAAAGGATGGGTGTGCTGTGGATATGGCTCAGGTGATGATGTGTAGCTTGGGTTCCCATTAGGATGCACTGGTTGCCAAGCCTTGGCTACTGCTGAGGGGTATCTTCTCTCCCCCATGCAACTTTGGTAACCATCACTAGCTGGAGGAACAGCCATCTACAGGTGAAGTGGCATCACTTCAGTTCAGAATTCTTATCAGGAACAACAGTGTGTATCTAAAGCTGTCTGCTGGGGCTTTGATGTTCTGGCAAGTGGCTCATGTTTGAAACCTGTGAGATGCTCCTACTGCTCTCTCTGATGTCTTCAGATGAAACGTGGCAGCCCCTGCAAACATACGTGATGTGACTCTCCGAGATGTGCCAATGGGGGGGGTGTCCATCCTCCTTAGCAACTGTGTATTGATTTATCCCAAATGACATCCTTACTGAGGTCCTGAAGGGGCCATGGGTTGAAGGTCCCAATACACTCTCCTTGCTCATGCAAGTGTTGGCCCTCATCCCCTCTCTCTTTCATGACACAGATTGAAGGGAGAAAGACAGTCTCTGGCTGCTCGTGAGCTCCCCAAACTATGCATCTTGGACCGAAGCCCATTTGGGTTTGTTACTGATCTCCAAAAAGAAGCATTTGATTTGGGCTTGATTTCTGTGGTGGGTAGTGATTCTCATGTGGCAGAAAAACTATGCAAAGTGTAGGGTTAGCAAAGCAGCAATTAGATGTGCAGAAAACCACTCTGTGGAGTAGAAGATGGAGGGGAAGCAACAGTCTGACAATTTGCTAGGAAAACTATAGCAGAGAGGATTTTTCATCTCTCCACCCATTGATACACGTTTTGGATGGACCTTCACTCTTCTTCCTTATCAGAGCATCCTTGCTTGGGGCTGATCCTCATGTCCTCATGAGAGATGGGAGCTCAGCACAGCAATTTAATGCAGCAGGGAGCTGACTGAGCTTCCGGAGACTGTGGAATCCAACATTAGTCTGCCTTTTAAGAAACCTATGATTGATTCAGAGTTGTAACCTAGATGTTTCTCATTCTCCCCTCTTTCTCTTCCATCCCATTCCTTTCTGTTTTTGTTCTTGGCTCTTTCTTCCTTTGTGTGTGGGGATATTCAGTGAAATATAAATCAGCCTTGCTCTGTCTTTGATGTCTTTTGAATTTCCTTCCTTTTGCTGATGTTGCCACATGAATTTTGCAGAAGGTCACACATCAGAAAGGCAGCAGACCATTGGGTACAGCTGCATGGCTTGGGAGGGAGAGCAATCAGCAGAGGAGCATCCTGGGAGATGTGGCTCCATCCCCATCTACACTACCCTGTCCCCAGGCACTGCCTTGCACCTCTCTTCCCTCATCTGTGAAAGTCAATGTTGCAAACACAGTGGGATCTGAAGGGCAGAGTGTGAGGTGACCTGATTGCCTTCACCCTGCTTCTGGAGCAGCCAGGCTTACAGAGCCCATTCTGCCTCTTCTCTCATCTTCTGGCCTGTTTCAGCCAAATTGGGCACAAAGGAAAAAGCTTCAAAGATAAATAATTTTCTGTAAGTGTTATTGAAATGAGTGGCCAGGAAGACAGGTATTTGGACAGTTTCATGTTTGTCTCATTTCTGGTCGCGTCTGCAGTGGGATGCAGCAAGCCACAGATCACAGCCAAAATACTCTGCCAGAAGATGGTTGTGAGAGGAAGTAGAAGGGAAGTTTGAAGGAATGTGGGGAAATAATAGGGAATATTCAGTGTGATCTAGTTTAAAGATCAGTCAGCACAACTCTGTAGAAAACCAGGCATCGTTTCTACCACCATTCATCTGCTTGTTTATTATTAAAAGGGAGAAGGGAAAAAGGAAGCGAGAGAGGGTACATGGGCTCAGAGGTATGCTGATGCTTAGAGGAATAACAATGACAATGTTGGTGATCCCAGATTAAAGAGAAATGTCACTGTGTTGTCCTGACTGAGGCAGCCCCATCCCTGTTTCACAGAGCTGAGCAAAGATACTCTGTTCCCAGGGAAGAACCTTTAAAGGCAGCCTTGAAAGTCAACTGCATGCTCTAGTGCTTCACCAAATCACAGTGAGTGTGTAGGAGCAGCCCTGGTCTCTGTCAGGCAGCGGTGGCTGTGAACACAGAGCACTGTGTGGCTATGCTGGAGTATCCACAATATAACAAATAGCATCTCTGCACAGCGTCTGCTCTGTGGTGCATACTTACTGTTTCAGAAGGTGCTTCATAGAGAATTTGTACAGGAAGTTCTTAGTGTATGGAGAACTGCTTCACACTGGGTTTTGTGTACATCAGACTGGAAGCTGCCATCCAGGCTGGATGCTGCTGGAGCTGCTTCCTCTGGCAGTGTATCATGAGGTTCCATATGTACAGGAGTGGTGTGATCTGTGATGGGCAGAGTAGCAGAAACGTGCTCTGGAGACCTGTAAAGTATTCATCAGCTGCAAACAGAACTGAGAAGTTAGTGGCTGCTTTCGCAGTGACTATTTCTGGCTCTTGTGCCAGTGCACAAGCAAGAGGGGTAGGTTCAGAGACAGCACTGAGGTGGCTATAAACTGTCTGCGAATGCTAAATGTGTCCAGATGTAATTGAAGTGGGATTTTATCTCATTTGATCTTTGTGTCTGCTGGGTACTGCTTGCAATTTATCATTTACAGGCTTCACAATGAGAAAATCTACGTTTGGTTAGACATGAGATGATAGAATCACAGAGTGGTTGGGGTTGGAAGGGACATTTAAAGATCATCTAGTCCATGCCCCCACCATGGGCCGGTGCATCTTTCATTAGATCTCTAGCTCAGATTCTCCATTTAATACACTTCCACAAAAATCAGTGCAGGTCTTACCTTTTGTTTTTCCCCCAGTTAATGAAGCTGTTTTGACACCTAAATTCCCTTCCTTCCCTCCACCCACTCCTGGTGAGCAGAGATGGATCCTAAAACAGCTGGTGTAGTGTTTTCTTTGTGGTGGTTCTGATGTTGATCTGGGATCCTTTTACAAATGTTTTTCAGAATTGTTGCATTTGGGAGCTTCCAAAACCATTTCAGGGCATAAATCATGCTTAAAATTGATTTATTTTAATTCTGTAGGGAGTGAAGTGCACAGTTTGGGCTTGATGAGAATATCAACAGGGTCACAGGCAGGGGCCCTGCTTAAAAGGTATCTAAGGGCTTCTGTGACCTTTGCTAGCTACCTCTGTCAATATTGAGTGGAAAGTGGTGTTTTAAGGAAACCTTAGTTCAAGAAAAGACTTGATAGGGCTCATAGATGTGCTGCAATTTCTCTGAACCCACCTCTCATCAAGACACGGAGCTTGGAAAGTGTTGATTTGTATTAAATCTTCTTTTCTGCCTTTACTTTTACAACCAAGGCAGGCCCTATAGCTTTATTTAGAAATCACCCGTCATTAGTAACCACAATCATTTAGCAGACATATTTACAAGGTAAGTGACAGTGGGAAGTAATTAAGTTTAATATAAATCACACTCAATTTAAAATCTGCAGGCTTCAAAATAATAATTAATAGAAACTCTGGGTTCTATAAAAAGATGCAGTATTTATAGCAGCATCTTCTTGCTTTTCCAGCTAAACACAGCGAGTGGAGATTAAAATCCCCTGTCTGTTCATCTTACTTGTTTCAAAGCAATTTTCTTCCCGTGGCGCACTTCATTGTGAATTACCCACTGCTTTTATTCTTTGTGGGGAGATTTTTAACTCTTAAGTTGATAACGGGGCAAGAAGAGTTCAGCATTGTCCAAAATGGGCTTTGTAAATGCACATATCCTGAGCTGTGGCTTTCTGCTGAATCTGTATTTTATAGCTCAGTGCCTAATGCTGTGTGCTTTGTTTTGCAGGTGTCATGCAGCTGCCAGGTCTACTGGAGGAGCTGATGGTCACAGCCGGGATAGAAAGTCTTCATTAAGCAAAACAGAGTAAAATAATCAAGGGAAGTTGGAGCTGTTTGCAAGATCTGTTGAGTTTTGACAGCTCACCCTGTCAAAAAGGGCATCATCTGGGACGGCAGTGTGCTGCCAGCGGCTGCGATGGCTAGCAAGAGAAAATCAACAACTCCCTGTATGGTGCGAACTTCGGAAGTCGTGGAGCAGGAAGGCGCTGAAGGCGTGGAGGTTCCTAAAGAGAAGGAGTCTGGGGCACCGCAGCAGGACTCTCAAAAGAATTGGCCTTCAGAAAGCTCAGTCAAAGACTGCGAAGTGGTCGAGGCAAAGCCCCCAGCTGAAAGTCAATCCAAGAAGCCCCAGGGCGGTTATGAGTGTAAATACTGCCCTTACTCAACACAAAACTTAAATGAATTTACAGAGCATGTTGACACTCAGCATCCAAATGTCATTCTGAACCCCCTGTACGTCTGTGCTGAATGCAACTTCACAACCAAAAAATACGATTCTTTATCTGACCACAACACAAAATACCACCCGGGGGAGACTAACTTTAAACTGAAATTAATTAAGCGCAATAATCAGACTGTTTTAGAGCAGTCTATTGAGACCGCTGCTAACGATGTCACTGTCACAAGCAGTGGGCTAGAAACTGCAGAGTGTGATGATTCGCTTCATGGGGGAATTAGTGCAAATAAAACACCAATGATGAAACTGGGAAAGCCTAAAGGGGAAACCAAGAAGGGACCCAAAAAGCCAGAAGAGGGAGTTGCGGAAAACCACGTAGATGGCACTCTCCCCCGTATCATAACTGAAGCCACTGAAGCTATTGCTTGTATAAATGGAGACCTTCTCCATGATGTGTTAGCCCATGTTATGCCCTCTGTACAGCTGCCACCAAATATTAACCTTGTCCCCAAGGTCCCGGTACCTCTGAACAGTACCAAATACAACTCTGCACTGGACACTAATGCGACCATGATCAACTCCTTTAATAAATTTCCTTACCCAACACAAGCAGAATTGTCATGGTTGACAGCAGCATCAAAACATCCCGAAGAACAAATCCGAATCTGGTTTGCCACACAACGTTTGAAGCATGGTATAAGTTGGTCCCCTGAAGAAGTGGAGGAGGCGAGAAAGAAGATGTTCAACGGTACCATCCAGGCAGTTCCCCAAACCATCACCGTCCTGCCAGCTCCTTTGACAACTGCAAAAATGCCCCAGCCCATCATCCAGACAGCTTTGCCTTGTCAGATACTGGGCCAGACCGGTCTGGTTTTGACTCCTGTGTCAAATGGTTCAACTGTTTCCTGTTCACCAATTACACTTGCTGTTGCCCCAAACCAGGGGCAAAAGAGGGCGATACAGACATTATCAAGTGCCCCAGAGGCCAAGCGTCCTCACGTGGTTCAGGTGCCCGAGATGCCTGCCAAGCTGACTGCTGTACCACTGACGCCAGCCAGTGAGCGAAAGAAGACGAAGGAGCAGATAGCAGAGCTGAAAGCTAGTTTCATGGCAAGCCAGTTCCCTGACGATACAGAAGTCTACCGGCTGATAGAGGCAACAGGTCTCTCCAGGAGCGAGATCAAGAAGTGGTTCAGTGACCATAGGTACAGAAGTCAAAGGGGTATTGTGCACATCCCTGGTGATGCTTTAGGGAAGGATCAAATAGCACCTTCAGCTGGTCGACACAGCCGCTCATTTCACCCATACACAGATTTTGCTCCTCAGAGATTCAAAGAGAAAACCCAAGAGCAGCTTAGGGCCCTTGAGGAGAGCTTCCTAAGATGCTCTTTTCCTACCCAAGGGGAACTGGACAGGCTTCGAGTAGAAACTAAGCTGAATAGGAGGGAGATAGATTCATGGTTCTCTGAGCGGAGAAGGATAAGGGACAGCATGGAGCAAGCTGTCTTGGACTCAATGGGATCATATAGAAAGATTAAGGAGCAAGGAACTCCTAATGGTGCAATAAGCCAAGCAGAACTGCTGAGTAGCTCTCAGCTCCCTGGTGCTTTATCTGGATCCTCCACCACGTTGAAGAAAACTCAAGAGCAGAGTCATCTACTGAAAAGCACATTCGCAAGGACCCAGTGGCCATCGCCCCAAGAGTATGACCAGTTAGCATCTCAGACTGGGCTCACAAGAACTGAAATCGTTCGCTGGTTCAAGGAAAACCGGTCTTCACTAAGAACAGGGTCGCTTAAATGGATAGACCAGTACCAGAAGCAGTACGTCGTTGATGGTCATAACGAGCAAAGCCAGAAAAAGGGCTCAAAACACATGGAGAGTGCAAAGAATGGTAATGAGGTGTCTCGGCAGCATTACCAGGAGCATAAAAAACTGAATGAAGAGAATGGGGGGAAACCAGTGGTGAGAGCAAAAAGAGACTGCGAACCACTGAAAGACTCTTTGTTGGGGAATCAAGTGGAGGGAATGGACAGGTTGGAGTGCAACAGCCACGATGGCCACGGCAGCGAGGAGAACGAAGAGCCAGCGGAGGTCAACTGGGTGGAGGTGACGGTGGGTGAGGATGATGCTGCATCGGACTGTACGGACAGCTGGAGCCAAACGGCACCCGAGGGCCAGGCAGAGCTGGCGGACTTTGACTCTGAAAGTATATCTGGAGAAAATGCCCACGTATAGACAGGTAATGCTGATGGTGCCCTGTTTCTCTGAGCCTGCCTCTGTCTGGGTGTGCTTCCAGCATCTTGTAGCCCCTCTTCAGTATAAATCCCTGGAGCCCATCCCTGCCGGATCCTTGTGCGTGCTGGATGCCTGAACAAAAGGGAGACCCATCCTGCTTGTAGATTAAAGCAACTGCATGGTAGGGGAGGGGTTAGTGCTGTTTGCCTTGTTTCTTGTTTCCTTGTGGGTCAAGCCCTGGATAAGGGAGATCTTTTATTTCTCTTTTCCAGTAAGTGATTGAACATTATATTTTCTGCCTTTAATTGACCTATGTAACCTCTGCAGCAATTGATGTACAACATGCTAGCTGAGCCACACAAAGAAATAGTGACACTGGTTACTAATAGCCCCCTTGCTAAAAGATCATTGATCTCCTGTGAGTAGAGGCTGAGACTGGTTTTGCACCTCAGGTCCTTCCTTTGCAGCGTCCTGCCCTGCTCAGAATAAGAGGTCGCTGGGGGAAGGGCTCAGGATGGAGATGCTTCTTTATGCATTAGCAAGCAAAAGCAGTGTGCTCTCCTCCTCTTGCAGGTGAGAACTGTCTCCAACCCCGCTTTGTTCTGCTTGCTCACTCCAGAGGCTTAGGAAATGCCCCAGACTAAGCTGTGTGGGTGTTTTAGCAGCTCCTCTTCACAGGACCTTGAATTTAAAAGCAAGCTGCAGGGCTTTTCTTTAAGGGTGTTTTATACGATCTTTCACAGTGTGAAAGAACGTGTTAATTGGGGGCCTGAAGCCTCTTTCTGATTGCAGTCGCACAGGTATAAATCTGGAGCAACCACCGTCAGCCTTTCTTGACTTGCATGTTGGATTGAGTTCAGTGGAGCCTGTAACAGTTCGTGCTCTCTTTCCCAGACTGGGATCTCTTTAAGCTAGAATGTACCCTACAGAAAACTCAACTCCTGTATTAACAAGCACAGTGAGAGAACACCTATTTTAGAAAGAGCTTGTAGTTTTCTGGTGTAAGAAGTATAATGCACTTCAGCATTTCTTAAATAATAACTGATTTTTCTGGGGGGGAAGCTAGAACTGGTAGAAGTCCCTCCACATTTGCTCTGAAGACTTTTACTACTGCAGCAGGCAGTACTTGAATGGAAGTACTATGTGTTGCAGAGGTGCAGTTTTTCTTAGCAAGCCCTGCTGGCTAGCATAGAGCTCTCCACTTTCTGCTACTGTAGTACTTGTCCAAAAGTTTCCTGGATGTTTTCTGCGAGTTGAAGAGGGAAACCCTGCATTGGTTTTACTTTGAACTATGTGTTGTGTTGTCTGGTTTTGAGAAATCATAGTGTTTGTATCACAAAGTATCTTACAGATTCTTAAAGCTCCAGACTGCAATGCAAGGTTCTGTTATGCTTGCAGAAGCTGGTAATTAAGGGTGTGAGGAGCAGGTTGTGTTACCTGTGTGGCAAAGGCAGAGATTAAAGGAGGAAGGAGGAGGGAACATCAGCCGGCAGCACACTGAGGTGCCACTGTTGTGCAGCCACATAAGAAAGGAGAGGCAGGATCTGATCTGCCTTTCAAAATGAAATGTGTGATGAATAAATGCATTGTGGGATTCTTTTTTTCTGAGGTTGTTCAATCCAGATTACTTCTCCCTTCCAGCTGTGGGAATGGGGAGCAGGGCAGAAGAGAGGGCTTGCCTGAAACCACTGTTTCTTACAAACCTCTTGTACCATGAAACCAAGCTCTGCAACAGCCCTCTTCCACCAGTGTGGGCTTGGTGCGTTTTTGTGCTTGAAAGCAGTGTCAGGTCCATTGGAGTGAACCTCCTGCCTCTGTGCCCTGACACAGAAGCTCTCCATAAAGCTCCAGGTCTGTGGAGGTGCTCAAGTGTTGTCAGAGAGGAATTTTAATAAGAACTTTGATCTTGGTTAAACTTTTGCTGGCTTACTCTTTTGATGAGGAGCTTTCCAGTGCCTGGTTGTAAGGTGCACCACCTGAGAAGAGACGCACTGGAGCAGGGCATCCACAGCACAGGCCATGCAGGGAGATCAGAGGAGCAGTTTGTTGTCTGCTCTTTGCTAGGGGACTTGACAAAAGCCCAAAGTCTTTTTTCTCTTTCATTTGTCTTTATTCGCTCTCTAAGTCAGCCCAGTTCCATAAGTGCCTGATCTCCGGTGCCCTCATGGAGGCATTGTCACAAGCACTGTGACACAAAAGCTTTATACCCCACGCTGATGGGACTTATGGAAAAATCCCAGCTACTGGTTCCTTTGTTTTAACTTCAGGATAAGCTTTCACTCTCACCTTTGCAAAGCCTGTCTTATGTAAGTTTTAGCTAAAACTTTGGTGTTAAATTGACAAGGTGTTATCTTAGGTGGCATCCAGGCTATGACTCCAAAGCAAAGACTGTGTAAGATGTGACAGAGAGCTTATTTCTGCCTGTTGTTGTATAAAAGTCTGATTTTTCCTAACAGCATACTTCTCCATACCTTAAAGGGCTCCCATTGTTTTGGTCACACATAGGAGGTGGACTGGGGTGTTGATGAGGTATTTCTCCTGCTCTTGACTCTCACACCGCCACAGTCATATGTGAAATGTTCACTGCTGAACCCTACATTAGTCAGAACCCTCCTTTGATGTTCATAGTGTTGCTAATTTCTTAGCTCTGTGTAGTTTAAAGTGAACATTTTTGGTGATCGATCTCCATACTCCTGTTCTTGGCTGGATTTCTGTGTGGCTTCTGTAAAATCAGAGCTCTTCCAGACCATGTTGGTCGCTCTCTGCTATGGACTGGAGCACCTCCCATATGAAGACAGGCTGAGAAAGTTGGGGCTGTTCAGCCTGGAGAAGAGAAGGCTGCATGGAGACCTCATAGCAGCCTTCCAGTATCTGAAGGGGGCTTATAAGGATGCTGGGGAGGGACTCTTCTTTAGGGACTATAGCAATAGGACAAGGGGTTATGGGTTAAAACTTAAAAAGGGGAAGCTTAGGTTAGATATAAGGATGAAATTCTTTACTGTGAGGGCAGTGAGGCACTGGAATGGGTTGCCCAGGGAAGTTGTGAATGCTCCATCCCTGGCGGTGTTCAAGGCCAGATTGGATGGAGTCTTAGGTGACATGGTTTAGCGTGGGGTGTCCCTGTCCATGGCAGGGGGGGTTGAAAATCTTAATGATCATAATGATCTTAATGATCTTAAGATCCTTTCCAACCCTAATTATTCTATGATTATATTCTATTCATACTCTGGGGATCAGAGCAGTCTGAGTCTGGGAAATGTATGTATTTGTCTCCTTATCTAATTTTTAAAAAAATATTTCAGCATCTCATGCTGGAACGTTGCCTTAATCTTACATGTTCATTGGCAAGTAATTAACTGGGTACATATACTAATATACATTGCTTCTAAAAATGCCTAATAGGGAGGGAAATGCCAACTTTCCTTCACACCTTACCTTGGATCAAAGGAGAAGAAAGAAAAAAATCAACCCCCCAAAAAAACCCCAACTTTCCTGACAGAAATCTTGTCAAAACCCAGGAAACACTTCCATCTGTGAAATATATGTTTCCAAGGAAATAAGATCTTTTATAACGAGAGCACTAAAAGAGATACAGATTGTGTTTATGGGATCTTTTTTCCTTTTATCGATACTCAGTTTCTAGGAAAACCTTCTGTTTGCATGTTGAATATCACACTACTTCAGAAAATAAATTAACCAAAAAACACAGAAGAAAACCACAAACCAACACCTGTCTGTCACGGAGCCAATTCATTGAGGCTAAACGAAATTTATTGATCAAACTCCACCAACATTAGCTACAGATTTGGGATGTCACATGAGTTCGTCACCACACTGCTGTTTCTTAAACTTTATGGCCAATGATCCAAACTGGGCACTCACTCACCTAAAAGGGAGTGAGGGGTTCCCTTAGATGACATCCAGACCCAAGGGGAGAGTCCTCATCTGCTGCTCTGAGGAGGACTAACTCCAAATAGCTGCCTGTGGAGGCTCGTTTTGTATCCTATCTGAACTCGAGATGTGGTCAGATGTGGTCATGTAGCCCCCTATGGGCTCAGGACTCAACTTTTTGGCACCTGCACCCACTGACTACCACCATGTTGTTGGGACAAGAACTGCCCACCTGGGGAGCTCTCCTGGGCTCTTTCTGAAGCTTTCACAGGCTATTGTTAGGTGTTTGTCAGGTCCTTATCAGGTCCTTGTCAGGGCTTTTGTCAGGGCGGGTGTACCTGCCGTACTGTCTTCACATATGAATAACAATACTTCACTCTTTGCCACATGCATAGAAGGAGATCTTGAGTTCAATTTTTCTGTGTCATTCACAATGCAACATTTACTGTATTAAATAATAATTTCCTTTTGTGCATGGGTACATTTAGGTAACACCTCATCCTTTTCAAGGCTGTTGCAATGCTTTAAAGAAGGAACAATAGGGTTTTGTTTGTAGAGGCTTGAGAATCAAGCCAGGAATGGGAAGTGGCCTTAACTGCTGACATTAGCTCCAAAATTCAGAAGAATCATGTAAATTTGAGATGGAATTTTTACCTGTGAAATTGTGAAGCCACAAGTTAGGATATCAGATGCTTGTTCACACCTAGCTCCATTATAGAAACCTTGGCCAGCCTTGTGAAGGTTATTCAACTCATTATCCCTAACTAAATATGTGGATGAGAATTAAGCTACCTAGGTATCAGAGGGTATCAGGACAGGGAAGGGAGAACAATATTTTGATTGAAATTTCCTTTCAGATGCCTTTTACTGAATCATCTGTTCTTTAAGTCTCTTGTTTTCCACTTGCCACATGCAGTACTATTAATACTTAACATGCCTGTTACCACATGCCTGTCAAGGTAGACAGAGCAAAACATTTGGCTCCCTTCTGCCTTCCTGACGCCACAGGATTATCCTGCAAGTACATGCAGGCACACCTTATCATACAAAATGAAGGGATATGCAAGACTTACAGAGGTGAAAGAGGGGCTGCCATTGTTGTCTTTTTTTCCTGCCCGCCCTTCCACATCTCAAGGATGCATGTGTGTGTCTGAAGACAAAAGAGGGAAAAAAGCAGTGAAGAACAGCATCCAGAAGAGCATAAGAAATAGTCATGGACTCAGATCTGACTGCTTCCTTATTAACTTAATACAGATAAACCCAGAAATATGTTTTACACTGAGCACTGGCTGAAAGTTTGTCTATGAACAGCTTGAAGTTTCTACCTTTATCAATCCATACTGTGCTCAAAGCAACATGATTTCACACTTAATTCTGTTGAAAACTACTTTTTACAAAGATGTGCAACTCTGTCAACTTCTCCTGCTGATTTAAAAGGGCCCCAGAGCCAAGTCAGAAAACTGACTTTTGTCAGAGAGGTTTTTTTGTCTGTTTTGTTGTTCTCTTTGTTAAGAAGAATGGAAACAAAGACATGCCTAAGACCACAGCCAGTGTAGTCTTTGGCTCCAATCACACTGAAGTTGAGATGCTTCTCAGCAGAAGGTAACCAAGGTGTCTCCTAGCTCCTATTGCACCCAGGTTTCCCTCCAACCCTCAGCAGGATGTATACCATGGAGTAGGAAGGCTAGTGAACAGACTGATCTTACCCCAAGATGGCATCATAACAAAACTTAGTCATTAAAATAGAACCTGGCAAGCCAATTCACTTTAATACAGTTTTGTGATTTGTTGTCATCATTAAAGAGTTCATTTAAAACTGGAAACGATAAAGATCTCCCAGTGAATAAACTATAAAAAGTAGTATCAGCTGTCTTCCTTAATAGGAGAGAGAGAACATATCTTCAGAAACCATATTAACTATATGTGTTATTAATCAAGGATAAGATTCAGGACCAAGGCTTGCTGCAAAGCCAGTAGTGACCTTATATACCATTACAACAGCAACAAGAAATCTGGTCAGCTATCTTTACTCCTTAGTGCATATTAGAAAATACAGTGTGACAATGTTGCACCCCATCTGCTCATGTTAAGGAAACTGAGAAACATGTCAGAACTTGCTGAGCATTCTGTTCAAGCAGCATATGCTGAAGCTCACAGGACAGCCAGAGGTGAACAACACATCTCCCAGAATCACAGAGGCTTTGGAACATGACATATGTCAATCAAAATGTAAAAGATTAAAGCAAGGCTTAACAAACTTGCATGTGCTTTAAAATTACTTCAAAATATAGTGAGCCATTGCATTGTGCATCACTGATTTTGTATATTCTAATTATTTTACCCTTATTATTATCCCTTCCTCTTCTGTCCTATTAAACTGCCTTTATTTCAACCCATGAATTTTCCTGTTTCTCTCCACTATCTCGCTGACAGTGGGAATGAGTGAACGGCTGTGTGGTAGTTAGCTGCCTGCCAGTTCAAACCTCAAAACCAGAAATCACCTGGTCTACTGAAGGATACATACTATCATGCAGCCACACAAGTTGGAAAAGAGAAAGAGAACACATAACTGGTTTAAAAATAATATACCAAGTAATATAAATTTGCAAATGCTGTACAGATAGACGGGGAGGGGAGGGAGGTGGGGCGGCGGGAATATGTCTCCTTCACTCAATTTTAAATCCAGCAACACGTAAAAAAAGAAATCAGCATATAGTTCAGCAAAGAAAGATAATGGTATCCTGATACTTATATAATAAATGTCAGAGAAGCCTTATCTAATCTCATAATATTGTTCACCTCAACACTGCAAAACACTGAACCATCACACTTCATAGACTTATCTAATGTACAGCAACAGAATTAGGGGGGCGGGTCTTTTATTTTTTTTTTTTCTAAAGCCATTTCCAACATGAACTATATCTCTCTATAAAAACAGGAAAAAAGTTCAAATCCAACAAATTGGATTGTACAATTCTCAGATGTAAACCAAACTTTGAAAAACTACTATGAAATCTTCAGGGAGAGAATAGTAAAAAAAAATCCCCAAATCCATAACAGCCATTCTACTACTTTACCAGAAAGTGTGTTCAAATTATAAAAAGAAATCAAATCCCTTCTTTGTGCTGTGAATTAACATTATATAAAGCTGTAATTTTCCAAACCTCATATAATCTACTGCCAAACTCCCCCATTCTGTGGCTGCACTGGCATGATTTCACAGGTTATCACAGCTGCGATTAAACAGCTGTTTCTTCTACACTTAAAAAAACCAAACCAGAAACAAAAGCTGTCACAAAGTGTTTATAAATTGACTGTCGTCTGTCTGAAAACTTCTAAGGAAATCTTGCAGGTCTGAATGGATCAGAAAGAGAATTTGTGCCCAGCTTTCTTAAGACATAGGTAGACAAGCGCTGGGCTATGGGAGCACTGAGCTAGTGTGGCACTATTACAGCACTGAAAACCAACACGTTACAGAGAGAACATCTGAGACTGACAGATCTGGACAAGACTTTCTGAGATGGAAATTCAAAATAAAGAGTTTCAACTTCATATTTTCCTCTTAATTTATCTTCCCAATTCAGTTTACCTCACATATTTCTGAAATTCAGTCTAAACGTGAATACACTGTCAGTCATCTCAACATTATATTTTCCAGTGTTAACTGACAAGATAATTTGCTACAAAAATACCTGACACAGACAAAAAAAAATAAATTTTCTGACTTCAATTATAGCACACGACACTTCAAAGCATGTATATACCACCATTGTATGTAACTCATTCTTTCAGTGCCCATGCTACAGAAAAGTGTTATGTAGCATTTGCAGTTTAAAAATGGTCATTTTCAGTAAGTTCTAGAAGTTAAAGGGTGGTGAGGCAGGTGGCAGGTTGGGGAGGAATTCAATGTTGCCATGTTTTATCGAAGGTCTTAGACTTATGTGACTTTCCTTTAAGTAGTGTATGTCCTCTAAAATGGGAGAAAAAACCTCTAAACATAATAATAATAATAACAACAAGAACACCCAAACTAAGCAACACAACAAGAAAAAGAAAAAAAAAAAAGCCAAAAAGATACTTGAGGGGGAATAAAACTCAAAGATGAAGTCCACCTATCAGAATAGATTTTGATATGTGTTTTCGTCTCAGCACATGGTACAGGTGATAAAAAAAAACCAACATAAAAATAACCCTGCATTTCAAATTACTTTAAACTATCCTGCAAGTTCTAATAGTGTTCTGAAAATGGGTATGTTATCAAATGTTATTTTATACTTGAAAATGACCAGATATTTAATTTTTATACAGGTTTCCTCAAACCAAGAAAAATACTCAGGTTTTCAGGATGCAAGAAACTAAAAGCATTTTAAAATCCTGGATTGCCACTGAAAACTTTAATGAACCTGAGCAGGCACAGATCACATAACCAAGACTTTATTATCTTTCTTCATTTTCAACATCCTTGTTCTATATAAGATATTGCTCTTTTTACCATGAAAATCTCATTTTCCAAAGTAATTTTCTTCTTTGTCACTGTTATTTAACTAAGAATAAAATACATGTAGTGAATGGCCATTAATGTGCCATGTAATCCCTCTAGTCATATAGTCCTCAGACAAGAAAAATGACTGTTTCCTTACTTATAGCCTCCAATTTCACTCCATTTTTGTGTATTATATTCCGTATACACTTTTTTCCTACCCCTGAACATAACATGAATTGATCTAAAGCCTAGCTTGCAATATTATCTCTAAGGGTACTAATAGACATTTGTTGCAATAGTAGATATATTTAATTTACTGCACAAGCTATGTAATTATAAAGGATTATATACATTTTTTTAATGTTTAAAGTTTTCTTACTTTCATTTTTAAGCAGGAGAACACTTTCTCAGTCATAAGTTTAAGGCATAGCGTTTTCCTTCCACCATTGTCACCTCAACCTACTAAAGCTTTCCAGGTCTGATTGCATAGCTGGTTAGAAAAACAGATGGGTCCACATTTAGACATAGTGATCAAAAGATGTATATTTAGACATGCCATTCATTATGCAAAAGGCATACTTCCTCCACCCACAAGTGTATTCAGCAACATGCCTTCCCAAAAAACAAGAACATGAGAAGCAGGATGAAGCATCTATAGAAGCATTTTTATCAAGCCAAACAGACTGGTTTGTTTTTCTCTTTTTTCCCCCCTCAAAGTTCATTAAGATACATTTTATTACCAGGGAAAAAGATGACAGCAGAGGAAAGACCTTCCATACCCCTACTCATAGTCATGGTAGCTCTCTTCTGCAGGAATCTGCAGGAGCAAATGTCTATCTAGAATGGGACACTACTGACCTCATGGCTGTGGAACACACGAGTGTTGCCCTACCCCAGCCAAAACCCCATCACCAGAAACATGGGAGACAGCTGTTAAAGGACTGATTCCCAGAAGTTTAAGGAGCTCTATGAGCTTTACTTTCTTGTCAGGTGTCCTTATGGAGTAAGCCAGCCATTTTACTCTAGCTCATTACATGAGGGAAAAGTCCTTCAAAAACTTAACTCAAGCTTTCCCCATGGAAGAGCTGAGATTAATCTCTTAGCTGCTTGGAGGATCTTAAGACTATTGAGATTGATTGTTAGTGTTCACTGTGAAAAGTAAATATGTTGACTTAAAATGTGCTTGATAAAGCTCAATAAGATAAGTAATGGGATGTCAGAAATAAAAAGTAAATTATCCAATTTTGAAGGTGATTTCTTTTGCTGGGGTTCTGGTAAAAATATGTTACATTGCATGAGAGAAATCAAGAATGAGAAAAGCATAATTAGATATAATTAAGAGATCATTATCTTAGCAATGTATTCTGTATTGTAATATACAATGATATTTTCAGAATGGTGTAACACACAGGCCAGGATCAACAGACACTCAAGGAGAAATATTTTTAAGGTGTATCTCCAAAACACTACTAATTGATATGAAACAGCTAAAATGAATAGTTTCAGTAATGTTTCTATTTTTTGCTTGCTTTAGTGCACTTTCTATGAAAGCTTCTCAAAGTATTTTACCAAGACATATTTAAATTTTGAAGTAGTTCTTGTACCTTCACCATGTTGGTGCTACTGACCAATAAAGAATAATTGCTAGAAACTAAAATAAACTCCTGTACTCTAAGGCTTTCAATCAAAACACAAGCACATGTGGGTGATTACCAACTCAGCTCAACCTCATATTTTTATGCCACAATAATTTTGCTTAGACCACAAGTTTCCTCTTAGAATTAGAGGTAGAGCATCTGATTATATTTTTCATTTCTCAAAATTAAAAAAAAAAATACATCTTCCATATGTAATCCATAGTTAAACCCTTTTTTAGGCTTAGATTTTAGTCTATTTTAATAGTTATCTTTTTCCATTTTTAACAAAATAACAATTCATGGTAAACACATCTTTTATTAAATGTTTCAGTATTATCTACCAATATGCAATATTGAAGCAGGGACACATAACCAATCTGTCCCCATCCAGTAAACAGTGTTCGAAAAAAAACTTGAACTTCCACAGGTAAAGATTCACCTCCAATTCCATTTAAGGTCCATCACACTCTCTGAAAACTGGCTTTAAGTGTTAGCACTTTTGATATTTGCACCTAATAGATCTGCAGGACTTCTGAGCCTCCTTCAAGGCTGGGTTCACTGACCATAAGAAAGACCCCCCAAAAACTACATGTGGTCTGTTATGTTCAGTCAAAGGCCATTTTCAGAAAAATGCTGGAATCTGTGTACACATATAGATCTGTCAGGTTCTACAGGTTTAGGTTGTTGTTTGGTGGGGTTTTTTTACGTTTTCAGCATCTCCACTAAAAACCACTCAACATTTCTCAGAAAACTACAAAGCAGCGAGTATGTGTTAGTAAGAAATAATGATGGCTGTTACAAGAATTCTGTGGAAACCTGCACAAGAAAAACAGAGTCCCAATGGGGTGTGTGGCAGACTGTGACTTTGAAGAGCGTGGGCTGCAACATTCTGCTTCTACAAAACAATAGTGCCAGCAGAGTTACATCCAGTTGACCTCAAACTATTATTGATTCTACTTGGGAACCTACTATAACCCTGTTCATCCTCTTCACAAAAGAGAATAAAAAAAATTGCTAGAAAGCAACACATTAATTATTATTTCTCTTCCACTTCTCTACATTGGCAGTTACACAATAAACTTGACAGCACTTCAATAAAATCCAGCACAATAAACATAAGTTGTATTCACATATTAGTCTGGCATGCCAGTATAACCAAACGAAGACATCCTGTTCCTCATCTACATTCTGTTCCTCATTCATTTATAAATTAAGTTATTCTCAGTGGTAGTTAAAGGGACACACACATATTGTCCTGTACAATATAATTAGATTTTATTTTATTTTTGCTTCCCT
The DNA here is from genome assembly GCA_026283785.1 of Coracopsis vasa. Lineage (NCBI taxonomy): Eukaryota > Metazoa > Chordata > Aves > Psittaciformes > Psittacidae > Coracopsis > Coracopsis vasa. Next base: position 26,406 of record JANHGB010060903.1, read on the forward strand.
ACAAAGCTGAAGCTAGACACACAAACTCATCAAGAAATCTAATTTAAGCCATTCCTGAGGAAAATTATTTCTTTGTATCTCATTCTTTCTCAATATACAGAGGGGTTTTTTTGGTTGGTTGGTTGGTTGGTTGGTTTTTTTACATCTTTCAAACTGGAATTAGGAGAAAAGATATTAAAGACTGAATAAAAAAAAAAAAAAAAAAACCAACCCAAAAACCACATTCAAAAAGAAATATAAATATTCATATCATTACAGGAAAAAAATAATTTATTTACCTGGAGACAAGAATCTATCAGACATTTTCTGTTGACACCATTTACTTTGGCAAATACTGTCTGAGTAGGAGAAGAACCTTCCAAAATCTAATTTCTCTAATGAAATTCTCATTAGAAAGAGGTGATTTTTCCTCAGGAAGAACATTCTGGTCAAGATTGGGGAAGGAAATTCTTAAAGAGTTCCACATGGGAATGCAAGTTTTATCACATCTCAGGTGAGGGCTGTAATCACATGTCCAGTAGGAATTCTTCAAAGATAATTCCTGAAGCATTATTAGTAGAATAGCCCTGATATTTATTAAATAATAAATGGTTTCAGAAAACAATCATCACTAAAAAATCCCAGTTGTAGTAATGATTAGCATGATCATGTTGATAATGACCACTTTGTTGGTCCACACAAATGGAGCAGCTATAGATGGAAATGCTGAGAGAAAGCATTTAAAGAATATCAATTGTTTTGCATTAAAGCCACTTGTCAGAGGCTTGAAAGTCTCTATGAAGTCTCTGGCATGACTGTGCAAGGTGATTTTAAGTTATTTTTTGAATCATCTCGAAAAGATATCACAGTGGCTAGTAACCATCAGGCCTAAAGATGCCACTAAAAAAACTGAAGAAATATTTCATACCAAGATGGTATGAAAGCCAAAGAAAGGTGAATCTCAAAAATCTTTAGCTGTCTTTGCAGCAGACGACTTAACTGAAGGTTAAGTCCTGGCAAGACAGTGTGAGGAGCAGAAAAGGCCTTGACTCTGTGTAAGCGCTGCTCAACAATAATGAAAATATCCCTTAATTATCAACACTGTCATCAGCACAAATCCAAAACATAGCCCCATACTAGTTACTATGAAGAAAATTGTTCTGCAATGAATGATTTTGACAAAAAATCATATTCAGGGCATATGCATATGTAAAGTATCAGCTGTTTTGATGTAAAATTGCAATGGTGCAACATTTTCAGAGGGGAAAACCACCTAATTGGTGCGTATGCATTCTTTTTCCTTTAAATAGGTGTCCCCATTCTGTCAGGTTCGGCTTACATAATTCTACTGGATTCAAATTACATGTAGGCTACCAGTGAAATGAAATTTACTGCTGTTTTGAAAATTTGGTAGGGTAGGGAAAAAAGGAGAGGAGGTGAGGGAGAGGGAGGAAAATTTCGGCTCATTACTGTGATAAAGCTAGAAAATGTTTGCCTTTTAAAAAATTATGTGTTCACTGTTACTGATGACATTGATCACTACATGTGTCCCTGCTAACATCAACTTAAGAACAATGGCATTTCAATAACACCTTTGCTTTTCACCAACAGCATGAACTTACACAGTCTGATAAAAAGATGGTCATTTTCACTCATAGAAATGTTTTTGATTTTAGATAAAGCAGCTGGCAAAGACATAAAAGATTGATTTCTAATGTTGACCACCTAAAAATTAGGAATCTAAGCATGCAACTGTAATTCTCAGTTATGGAAATGAAGCAGGTCTTACAAACGTTAGTTGTTGGCTCTTTCAAAATTTGTGATTGTCTATATAATAGTGCAATACCATGTACTCAAGTACTCAAAACATTTAAACTACTGCTTCTCTTACCGAGGTCTGTGACCATATTTTCCTCATTTCCTTGATGCCAGGAACTGAGCTGACACCAATTCAGTTCACAAAATTTGAGAGACTGCACTTTGACAAAGGTTGGGAAGAATTTAATGCAATAGAAATATCTTGTGTTCCTTACCTATCCCTAGCAAGAAGTATTTTAAATCAAATCTGGCTGAGCATTTATGTCAAACCCCATTTGCACCTTTTACACAATAAGGAAAGACATTCAGAAAAATCTATTTCAACCTGTGAAGGAAGCACTATTCACTGCATTCAATAGTGTTAAAAATAAACATGAGTGATGAAGACATTGGGTGACGTTTCTGTGTTTCCATAGTTACTTTATGGTTTCGGGTTTTGGATTTTTTTTTTTTTGTCTGACCAATGATACAGCCATGTAAAAAGACATATTGACTATCAGGGAAAGAAGTAGCTCATCTGATAGCATTTTTTCCTGTTATTAGTCATACTTCTTAAAGGCAATAATAGTCACACACTCATAGCTCTTTACAAGAACTTCCAAAATAACCATCAGTTGGGAGCAAATCTCTTCACACAAATCCTTGCCTCTTCCTGTGCTGAGGCAAGTAATGGTGGAAAACAGGCAGGCCCAGAAAAGGAGTGTGAAATCCAGCACAATATATATGTTGTAATTTATGTGACATTCGTAATTTCTGCTGTTTCCTAGAACAATTCTTATTTTGAGACTTAGGGTGGTTTGGGGAACCAATGAAATTCCCACCCCTTGCTCTGCTATCCACTCCTATCATAGTCTTGTGCGTCCAACAGAGCATACAGAAGCAGTTGAGCATCATTTACTTGTCATCACTGTTTTTCACTCTGTATTTCAGGTGTGGTGGCCAGGTGAGCAAGCAGTTGCTACCCTTTCCACACCATGAGTAGCCTTCGGTCACTAGTGGTTTAATACAGGCCATTCTACTTTGCCCAAGTAGAGAAGCGTTCAGAGAAATCACAGCTTGGTAACTTTGTAAAGAATCTGTGTGCTACTAGGTGAGCACTTCCCAGATATTTGGGAGGCAAGGTTCAAGAGTTTAGCTTTAGTTGTTAACCCAAAGTGGTACTGATAATTTCTGGATTATGGATAGCCTTTTGGTAACAACAAACAAGCTTGTTTATTTTTGCAATGCAATAAAGCAGCTGAAGAGAGACCCCAAAATAATCTTTTGTTTGTTGTGTTACCTTGGGCTTGCCACCCTCCAGCTGAAACATGTCTGACAGTACGAAAGTGGGCACAACAATGGTGGGAATTCAAGAGGGGCTGAATCATAGACTTCAAACCTGACCATGCAAAATAATTATGCCCTTTGTTATGCAGTAATCTTTCATTTTAGATAGCAATGCAATATGGTGGATATGTGCTAAGCTTTATCCCTGGCCCTAAAAATAGGGAACCACTGAGCTCTGCTTCCTGCAATAGCAGTAGCTTGTACCCTTAGCTACCACTCTCAACACAGTGAATCCTACACTGTCAGATACATTTCACTGCATTTCACATGCAGAATCGTTGTTACAGACACTTACAAAATTAGAACAGATAACGGACAAAATATTTTTTTTAAACTGAGAAAAATGCTGCAGAGAAATAATTTAGATGCAAGAGATAGGACTTCTGTTGTCACTTTTTTCCAGAACGTAACATCACAGCAAAGAGGCAGAAAACCAAATTCAGAGATAGCTCAAGTTCCACGGGAATATAACACTAATTAACTAATTAGCTCACTATGAATTATTCAGGATATTTTAGACAAATACTGTGAAGGGTCCTAAAATCTCTGCATATGTTATACAAGGATGCTTTACTGTGCCATTTCCTACTTTGTTTAGAAAAGGCAGCAGGACACCATATTAGCATGAAATTATCTGACACAACAACTTTTGATTATTTTGGTTGCAGCTGCTTGCAAGCATTGCAAAGCGGGCATATTCCTATTGACTTTTGCAACAGGGAAATAGTTATTTTAATTGCATGCTTGTAAGTTTTAAAAAATTTCTTTTCTGTTTTTTCACGTTTCATTCCCAACTATATCCATATCACAGAATCAGGATGAGAGGGATTAGATGATGTTGTCAGTCACTTGGTCTGCTAACAAGGTGCCATTAGCCACAAATCTAACCTACTTAATGTTCCTTAACAGAAACAAAAAAGTTATATGCATCAAGTCATAGTAAAAGATTCTACCACTCTGCAAGTCAATCAATGTAGCTGGCCATTGTATAAAAGCTTCAAAGATTAGTGAATTAATGTGTACTATTATTATGCTTCTCAACTAATTGAGATGCATGGATTAACGTGGTGGGTGATGGTGTGCTATGAACAGAATGAAAAATTACCCCCTGAAAAACACGGCAGTTTCTTTTCTGAATTAGGTTGCTGTTAGCCCAACAGTTCTGTTGTTAGTATAGCTTTGGGAGCACTCTCCTGTGCTGGCAACACAACCTGTTCGATTCAATCAATAACCCTCTACACAGCTCCTGTTTGTCATCCTCTGTATCAGAGGAAACTTTAATTTTGTGCTCCATTTGAAAAGTAGATAATGGCCTCACCATGTGCTGATTTTTTGGATGAAACTTCCTTTTCATATCTAGGAAAAAAGCAGTTCTTTAAAACCTTGACCAGTAAAGTTCCAGGTAAGATGTAAATGGTAAACATAATAAGGCATATCGTGACAAAAATGAAACAATACAATATTTGAAAATAGATGGCAACCAAAGAGAATTGTTGAAAATGGTCCATGTTACTTTAATTTTAAGCATAATGTGCTTGGCTCCATAAATACATTTTTTAAATTAAGTTTTTAAATTGAAATAAGTCTGCTAGGGGAGTTTATACCTATGCACACTTCAAAGATTGTCATGCTTAAAAAAAAAACCAAACAAAAAAAACCACAAAAAACCAAGAAGTTATAATAATCTATCTATAAACAGCCGATAAAGTTCAGCAGTTCCATGTTCTAGATTGATCCTTTGTTCGTGAAGATATAGCTTAAAATCATATACACATACCACAAGCCCCCTCACAAATACATAAATGAAAACGCAAGACAAATTATGGAGATCCAACAGAGATATCCCATGCTGTACTGCATTTGTTATAGAAGTGAGACTGTTAATGAGTTGTTCTTTGTGATTATTGCTAATATGCCATCATACAGATGTATGAGCCAAGAAGCCATTTAGCCACACCAGCAGATGGCAGTGCATCCTGGGTTCAGCTGTAGCAGTCATTTTTCTCCATCTTAGTAGCTGGTGCAGTGCTGTGGTTTTGACCTTAGTGTGGGAACAGTGCTGATTCTGTTAAGGAACATTAAGTAGGGTAGATTTGAGGTTGATGTCACCTGTTAGTTGTTGCTAAGTAGTGTTTACTCTGATGAAGGACTGTTCAGCCTCATGCTCTGCCAGGGAGGAGGCGCATGGGAAGCTGGAAGGAAGCAGAGACAGGACACCTAACCCAAACTAACCAAAGGGGTATTCCATAGCACATCACGTCATGCCCAGTATATAAACTGGGGGAGTCACCTGGAAGGCCCAGATGGCTGCTTGGATTGGGCTGGGTATCAATTGGCAAGTGGTGAGCGGTTGTATTGTGCATCACTTGTGTTTATTGTTCTCTTTTCCTTTTCCCCTTTTAGTTTTATATTCTCTCCCCTTGTTATTTCCCTTATCGTTATTGTTTTTGGTGGTAGCAGTAGTGGTTTTGTTATGCCTAAATTACTGAACTGTTTTTATCTTAACCAGTGAGAGTTACATTCTTTCAATTCTCCTCTACATCCCTTTGGGAGATGTGGTGGGGTGGGGGGAAAGGTGGAGAGTGAGCGAGTGGCTGAGTGGTTCTGAGTTACTGGCTGGGCTTAAACCACAACACAGCGCTAGCAGTAAAGCCTGCCTTTGCACTGGACTTCCATAACACTAGTACTGTGCCATATTAGTGGCTTCCAGGTCAGAAATGATCCTTATTCCACTGGAAAGCCAGCAGACATGGCACATATCTGTAAGCCTGAAAAGGCAAACCATCTTTCACTGATACTTTCAAGATAGAAGAATTCTGATAATAGCTGAAACAAAAGATTTTTATTTTTTTAATTTTTTTTTTCCTCTATTACACTTGGGCAATTACAAAAGCTTTTAGAGTTCTTATCCTTAAAGCACATATGTTACACAGTGAACCAGTAGCTGCTAACCATCAAGTCTTAAAGCATATATAGTCCAATAATTATTAGCAAGATGAAGTAGCGGTGGAAGAAAAGGCAGGACAATCAAGATAATGATTAATATCTTACTTACTTGGAAGCAAAGTCCATAAAGAATGAAGCATTTGAAATTGTCTATAGTGGAAAACTGTTACTATGCTTTTCTACAACATCCAAATAAAACCAATTTCTGCTTTTGAATGGTTCCAGCTCCAGGTACGCATGTCCAAATCGTGTCTGCCTAAATAAATATTGATTCTGTGCTGTACATTAAAAGTTATTTGGAGCAGAGACTATGCAAAGAACAGTGCGTTCACAGTCCTCAGCAAGCTGGAGTGTAGAATAATTACATCCTCTTTCCTAGCACAACATTATCTCTTTTTCACCAAACATAACTGCCTGGGGGACTTTCTCAGCCTGTTATTGAATAAGTACTTCTAACCAAGGAATCACAAGTGAGTTTGCGCAAATAGCTTTGCCATGCTTCTTTCTTCCAGGATGCAGAGAATGTATTTTAGAATCAAATTATCCTATAGGCTTCCCTGGGCAAGCAAAAGGAATGAGATTTTACACATCCCTTTGTAAAAGCAGCAAGGATTGGCCTAGCTACAGCTGCAAAGTGAGTGCCATGACAAAGTTACAATGCGAGATGACTGGGAAGGTGGATAAGCAACATTATAACTGTGGGTGTTTTAATTCTGTAGCCGAAATGCTTTTGGTCACAAACAGCGGGAAGCAGGGGAGGAAAGGAAAAGGTTAGGAAGCAAGAGTAAAATTAGGTCCGAAGGTTTGGTAGCATTCAGGTCTCCATTAATTATACCTTCATTAAATTACCCCAAACCATGAATCTTCTTTCGTGTTGGAGATATAAAAAACCTAAAATACGAGCTCCTCTTCAGGTAGCAAAACTAAGCAAATATTAAAACACAGAATATAATTTTACTTTTTTAGATTTGCAAAATGTTAACAATATTCTTGCTGTTTGTTTGTGGAGATCAGTCAGTAGGAATAATGAGCTTTCTGTGAACATGATGTTATTGTGTGTTATTTAGTTAGTATATTCCTTCACTTCCACATGGATGCTGTTGAAATGTCAACTAGTTCTAGTTACATAACACTTGGATGATTAAATTTTTATTTGTCCCTCTGTTCTCTGAATAGTCCTTCCACAGCTTTTACCGTCAACTGTCTGGCATCTTCGAGCAAAATTAAACGTTCCTTACAAAGAAGCTGCCTGCAAGTGCTAGAGACAAATGGAAAAAAAAAAAAAAACAAAAAAAGCCAAAAGAAAAGAAAGAAATTTACATAAAAATCATTGAATTTCTTTATAATATTCACTGTTGAATATCATGCTATTCTATTGATAAGTAACTGTGGGATTCAGTAAAAACATCATACAATTCACTTGTTCTTTTGTTAAGAAAAAGATTTGAAATATTTAGAGGTTTTAAAGTCACTATTTCAATGGCTGAATTGTCTAACCTTTTCATGTAATTTTGTGGAAGAAAAATGAACCTCCTGGTGAGTTATAGTAAATGAAAATACCAAATGAAAAGTCACCGAGAACAAAATCTGTCTTACTATCTTTTGCTGAAGCTAGTGTGCTATAGAGGCTGCAATGTAAAACTTAAAAAACTAAGAAAGGAAGGAAAAGAAAAACAAAGGTAAACAAACATGCTATTTTTAAAATATGGCTGAAAGCAACCCACCTAGACATGAAATCCCAGCTGAGAAAGCTTTTCTTGATTTACTGAATTTGCATATCTGTCACATTTAAGCTTTCTAAAGCTCCCTAACTAAAATAGTGTTCAATTTTGCTACATGGAAAGGCATGGCAGCTTTCAAAAATTAAATTGTCACTATGTTTCTGCTCAGTTTCTCCCTAAATAATTGAACAGTCAAATTATAACCTCACTGTTATGATGGGCGGAGGAGCGAAGAGGGGAAGGGAAGGAAGAAAGGATAATAAAAATTACATAAATAAATGAATCTGTTTGTAGTAGCTGCTACATTTAATTTCACTATTTAACCAAGTAGTTTTTCCAGGATAAGATGGGTAGCTTTGAAGTTATTTTCCCTAAAAATGATGCCATACATTCAGTGAATCAGGTCAAGATGTATTTTGGTAATTTATTAAAAATTGCTGGCTTTAAATGTATTCTAAAAAGGTATTTTCAAATGTTAATAGTAAAATCACAAGCTTCTATTTTCTCCTCACTGCAAAAATGAAGGATTAGAGTGTTTAAAAAGGGAAAGTAAAATGTCCTTAGTTTGAATAGAATATGATCTTCAGTGGAATTAACCTTCTCAGGGACAGCATTCACTTCTGTTCCAAAGCCATTATGACTTCAAGATTCACACCAGGACTACATAAAAGGACAGTGCAACAAAAGCTTATTAGATGCAAAAAAGTACTTACACAACGTAAAGCACAAAAAGAAACCACAGAAGATTAAGCAAAAGGTCAATCCTCCAACAAAATGGTCTTCAGAAGAACCCAGATAGCAACATGAATTGTTCCCAAGAGGTTCAGCAATGAATAATGGAAAATGAACCTACTCAGCTTGTGAAAGCACACTAAACTTTATAAATCAGAGTATACCCTGGCTGACAGGAATTACTGTGACTTCTCATTACACCTTTAATAAAGTCTTAGAATATATAACCTCTCAGTCATTTGAGAATTTCCATCATATAGTCAGTGACCACTACATGATTATCATGTCACAAACAGATTTTTCACAAGATAAAGCAGAACTTCCCATGTTCAGTTTGTATGGGTTAGGCAATTCTCAGCTAGCAGAATCCCTTTGTCTAGTGCTCTGCTAACATTTAATTCCTGGATTTCTTCCTCAGGTGGCTGCTATGCTCAAAAGTCTGTCTGTCTTCAGGTTGCTTGGCTACTAGGCACACCACCAGGCCATCCTAGCTGTCACTGAATATATTAATGAAAATGACATCATGATGTGACAAAGTCGTAGCTCCTACCCTGCCTTACAGTGTGAGAAATATGGTGCAGGTGCTCCTTCATCCACCTTCAGCAGCAGTGTTGGAAATCTTTCTCTAAGCTATTAAACAATAAACAGATGAAATTTGTATTCATCCATAGGATACAAACCTCAAACAGATTCAAGGAGACAGCAGATTCATTTCTCACCTGGCACTAAGAAGAGTAGCAAGTTACTGTATCTTCCTAGAAGTCAGAAAAGAAACAACTATGACAACTCAAGGAAAAAAAAAGTCCCCTATATTTACAGTACAATCAAAATGAGAATGGATGTTTCAATAGCCTTAACAAAAGAGATCTGTGGCTACCCAGTGAAAACAGTGAGAATCTGAGAATGGTCCTAAGAAATACCAGCCACCTATTACATGAATTGGCAGGCCATAATTACCAAAAAAAGGTTTTTGCCATGCTTTTGGTCCCAGCTATGTTCCACTGAAGACAGAAAAAGAGGAACCCCACAGAGCAGTACTTTTGGGTGAGGTAGTCCCAGGACCTTTAAGACAAATAAACAAAAAAAAAAGAAGAAAAAATAAGGTACTGCCTTCCTTAAGGGTCACCAGTGTACATTTGAAAAGTATTCTTGATGTACTGCACTAGGATAGATGCAAAAGAAAAGCTGGAAAGCAAAGTTGTACAGGAAAGACTGAGGAGGCAAGGGAAGATAACGCTTTTCAATCTGTAACAAGCCCTTCAATAACTTTCAAGGGCCTGGGCCATTCTTCACATGTATCCAAACCACATATTCCCACACTCTAGCTTCTTGATTATAACTTTCACACTTTCTTAATGTCAAGTAGCTATTGCTTTAGGCAAAGAAGTACTTATCCTAAATTCACATCCTCAAGGAAGCAGTTAAAGAAATAATCTAAATTTTTTTTTAAATTTGAAGCCCTGTTTAGAGTAAACATCAGTTGTTTCATCAGCTGCTATTATGATGAAGAATGTACTCCAAGTGCACAGATGTGGATCATGGAAACAAATTAGGCCTAAAAGATTTTTTTTCTTCTTTTCATAAAGAGAGCTAAAAGGAACAAGACTGAATTACACACTGATTTTAATAACAAAAAATATTAGATGATATTTTTCACTTCACAAAGTGGAATTTCTTCCCAACTGTTATTATTTTAGCCTGTGGTTTTTAGAAAGCATTAACCCACTGGTAACTCCTGTGTCTTCAGGCTGGGTTAAAGTGTGAGGAAACAAAGATTACTTGATTGGGTGTATAGCACTGCCATCCACTCTTCTGTCTGAGGAATTTGAAAATACTGAAATTCTCAAAAGTATATTCTATAGATAATTTGGTTTGCCATCTTCGTTTTCACCTGAACTCTATGGAGTAAAAGGAAATGCTATAAATAGCCTTAAAAGCTTATATATTTTGGTAGCTGGATGCCCTGTTTCTAAGCTAATCATTCTTTTCTAAACAAGCTCAAGATACTGCTTTTATTCTGAGAAAATAGAAATCAATCTTTTCTGCATGTAGCAAACAAGTATTTTTAGCAAGTATCATAGATGTAAAAGACCTACCCGAATCAGAAACTCTCAAAATAAAATAGATGAAGCAGTAAAACCGCTACCACTGAGGGTTTCTGCCACATTTTCCCCAGGTGAAGGGCTTTGGAAGCTGAGGTACATGACAAAAGACCCTTTGGAAGTGCACCAGAAACAGAGGAGCAACATTCCTGCTGAAAACACAAAGTCTGCCCATCCTTGCCAGCAAGGTGACCAATCCAAAAGAGTGCTTCCCCATTAGAAGACACCACTATGCATAAAGAAAGTTGATTCTTTGTATTGCTTTGTTTTTCTTTTTGATTAGGAACTTTTGGCCAGTCCTTCACTCCTTTCTCCCCTACAATAGGCCGATTGTTCAGCTGTATCAGCTCCCCCCAAAATAACAGAAACCTGAAGACGCTAATTCACGGAAAACCCACAAGCTTGCCACTTCTAATCTGCTTGGGTTCTTTTCTCTCTGGGGCTCAATGGTTTTGTTCATATCAAACACTCAGGCATTTCTCAGGCACAGGAAAACTTACAGATAGCACTACTCTCCATGTGAAATCAGCACGAGAGGTTTATCTCTGAACAATGTTTGAAAAGGGGAACAAACTCATCAAAAATCTGATTAATATGAAAGCATGAAAGTAAAGCAATGAATTAGGATAACCAATGTTTCTACTAATCAATATTTGTTACTATTTTCAGTCTACACCTCTGCAAGTTCTGTACTTTCCTTCACCTTCGTATAGGAATTGTACTGCTGTAAGCATTTTACTCACTGCAGGTCAAGAAGAAGACACTTTATATGCCATTAAAAAATAACCCCAACAAACCAACCCTGCTCTTGACTGAACTCTGAACCTTAGATGAAGGCCTCATTTAAATATTTTTTCCCTCTGAATCTTTAAGATTGGAATACTTTCTTAAGAGGTAGCAACTCCCAATAACTTGTCTTCCATTTCCCTGGCAATCTCCTTCCTGCCCCTATTCTCTCCACCCACCAAAGGCAAAACACTGTTCTGCTGAGAGGTGCTTAACAGCTTTTTGCCATTTTCAGAAGCATTTGTATTTTCCTTGATTTTTTCTGTGTTTTTTTGGGGGGGACTTTTTGTTCGTTTGTTGGGGTTTTTTTGCTTGTTTGTTTGGTTTGGGGTTTTGGGGTTTGTTTAGTTTTGTTTATGGTTTTGGTTTTTTTTCTGCAAACCATTTCAGACATTTGCAGTAAACAGGGAACAAAACTAGTGCTATTTTGAAAGACAAAAATTGTCATACATTCTTGTCCTTTCCCCTATGAAATATACATACGCATATTAGAATAACAACCATATATAAGTAAATGTTTATATATAAAATGTGGAGGGTTTTTTACCTAGAGAATTAAGTTGCTAACAAAATCATTTATGAACTGCTATAATAAACAGTATATGGCAAACAAAATGATTTGAACTAGACTTGGACAGACTTAATTTATTCAAATTTTAAAAATTCAAATTGAAATTTGTCCCAGTTTTGGCAAGTCCTTTTGAGAAAAGCGAAATCAATGGAGCTTTTATCAGTTTAAGTTCAGAGCTTTTCTGATTCCTGTGCAATGAAACGTATCTATAAATTTACCTAAGCTATGAGAAAAATTCCAGTATAAACTACTGTAAGCTTATGAAGTACCTGTTAAGGAAGAAGTGGAAATATAAAAAATCATACATATTTACAAATAAACATACAAATCTTTAAACATTCACCCTAACAAAAACAAAGCTTTTTAACTTATGAGCCTGAAGCATATTGGCAAAGCTACTGCAGAGCAGTAACATTAATCTTTTTTTCCCCAACAGGGTTCCTTTTTAAATAAAGAATCAGTTTGGCAGTACAATTCAATTGCAATGTTCTAAGCCCAGAATATTTATAATATGTTATTTTACTGCAGAAGGAAAGATTGAAAACTGTGCTACTTCCACAACTTAAATAGAATACTTACAACCCCAGTTAAACTTGTTATTGCACATAACTATTAAAAGCAAAAAAATATTGAAACACAATAAAAAGAATAGCAGCAAACAACTAGCACACTGGTGAACAATCTCTGTCCTTACCTTACCTTATACACATGCTGAGAACCTGTAAAACTTGACAGGGAGAATCATTCCACTGCTCGATAAATCAAGCACTTAAGAACCACTTCATTACCTTATGCAAAGCTCCATCATAGTGATCTGAAGTACTGTACAATATCCACTGAGTCCACAACTCAAAAAAAATTATTTTTTCCTTATAGGTTGAGGACATCTTGTGTGTTATGTGGATTTTAGTATGCTGAAGTTAAAGGCCAGGACACTTTAGAACAAGGCAAGTGAGGAACAAGAGGAGTCCAGGAGAATAGAGCCAAGCACAGGTCACACTAGAAGCATTTCTTTGGTCTTGCTGCCCATGCAAAGCAGATCTGAGAGACTTCTGTCAGACCTAGGATGGGCTGTCTGCATGCTCCTTCTAATAGCATCTTCAGGTGGTACCAAACACTTAAGACAAGAAACAGATGTAAAAGCCAAACCATTAATTAAAAAAAACAAAACAAAACAAAACAACCCTCGAAAAGCCAGGAATTACATCCAACTGTGGGTGCTATGTTTTAGGCAAATGAAAAACAAGAACATGATTACAAATCAGGCCCAAGGAAGACAGAAAAGAGTTGGCAAGTGTGATGCAAGACTGTGCACTTCCTCAGGAGTGGGAGTTAAGTTATTTAAGCCAGAAGAAAGAAGATGCACAAATGCAGCAGCTAAGCAGCCCAGAACATCACCCTTTTGATAAGGATGGCATATTATTACCACTAAAAAGTGTGGCTAAAGTGTGTTCAACAGCACACACAGCTCTGACAAACAACTTTTAAAGCAGACTAGGAAGTGCAATACAAAATTATTTGTACACAAGCCTCCCTTAAGCACTGTGTTCTTGCAGAATATGGTCCTTTCCCCAGGTTAGCTATCTATCCAGCCAGTTTCATTTTATTTGTGAAGACAAACTCTAGACCAGGTCCCTAGGAAAAGGGTTTTTCTATCACCTCTGAGGCTGCTGTGACTCTTCTTCAGATGCTCGCAGTGAAAGGTGAGCTGCTTCAAGAAAAACTACCTTTAACCAAATCACATTAAAGTACCTGCAGATACTATAGATTAATGTCTTGATACTCTGTAGTGATTCTCTTATGTTTCAAACCCATTATGAATAACCAAAGACCTGTTCCTCAGATATATTTATTTAGTATTTTGTGTTTACAGCTATGTTATGGAAAGTGGCACTACCTAATGTAAAATCCACAGGATCTTTCTATATTTAATTACTGTTTTTCTAAACCTTCTGTGAGTGCACTTATGCAAATAACACTCTATATAAATGCACATTTCAATTCAGCAAAACAAAGAGGCATGTGCTAGCTGCTGAAATTATTAAGCTGAGCTAGTGTCTAGAGGTGGGCAGGCTCTCACTGTGAGATAAGAACATTCAGTTTGCAGTAAGCACTTTGAAAGTCCTGTTTTCTTGGTTATGAAAATTTTCTGGATTTGTTGTCTTCTTTGATTGGAAAAGGTCATTAAATCTTTTTTCAGGAAAAAGTGTAAGGGTAACCTGTCCTTTCAAACTGGTTTCTTCCTTTATATCTATTTGTTTTTCCAAAGTTGCAATATCCTATCTCAAATCTTGTTGATGATGAGGATATCAGTTTGGCTTAGCAAATACATTATTACCATTACTTTGAATTTAAGGAGCAATATTCCTCTATTCTTCCAATTAAAACCCCCAAAACTCTCAGGTATGTTATAGATTTTTTTATACACCTAAATAAAACGAGAAATACACACAAAGTAACTTTTTATGAAGTGCATTAAAGTTGCAATTGGAATGTCAAAAGACCAGTATTAAGACTAATGATGTAGTTGGAACTCAACTTCTATTTTTCAATCTAAAAATAAAGATAGCCTCATCAATTAAAATTTAAAATTTCTGGTTATGGGTAGCTGGTGTAGACCCTTTTCCTTCAAATACTGATTCTCACATTTCCTTCCTTTTTTCATTGAAAAACACCTATTACATGTATGTCACAGTTCAATTAAATGATCTACACCTGCTACACTCGTGCCTTAGGAAACATGAAGATTCCAAGTTGAGTGAGAAGGAAGGATGGTCAAGTTTTAGTTGGTTTCTGAACAAGAAAAATAGCTTCCACTTTGAGGTGCTCCTAAGGTTTATCACAACTAATAGGAATGAAACACCACCAGGACAACCTTTATGTCCCCTCTCAGTACATTAGAAAAAGAAAAGATTCCCAGGGACTGATTTTATTCTGTTACAAAAGAGAGTTTATGTTATCAGAGTGGATGTCTTTGTCACCTTTACTGTTGTGGCTGATCTAGATTATATGATTTATTTATATGGCCAAGATAACACTGAAAAAAATGTTTTTTTATTGCAGCTAAAAAACCCCCCTCTGTTTTTTCTAGGTGTTTACAAAAAAAAAAATTAAAGAATGAGCTTAATTAAAGCTCTATCATTTTCTAGTAGAAAGGCAATATAATTCAGTCTCATTCAATGTTATTTCCGATGGGAGGAAAATGAGTATTTGGAGAATTGAAACATACTAAAATTTAGAGCATCTAATGATAGCAACAAACTAAAAAAAAAAAAAAAAAGAAGAAGCTACAGGTTCTTGAAAGTGCCAAAGAGCAGTACTTAAAACATGCAAGTTAGGCATGATCCCATTATCTTTGCAAATTAGCTGTCAGTCTTTACCACAAGCTGTAAGAAGTAATTTGCTTGCACAACTGCTATTGAATTAAAGTTTGTCTGCATCTTAAAAAAAGAAGAAATGCATAAGTCATCATTGCCAGCGTGCACATATCAATACATACTAGATAAGTACTCATTTATTTTGCATTTTGGAAAGAGATTATTTTGAACTGATGAGATAGCCTACTACTTAGATTCAATAATAAATCTCAGGCTGAACTTTCTTTAGCAAAAAGTTGAATTTAAAGTTGGCTTTGGACCAGATGACCTCTGGAGAGTTCATCTAACTGAAATTACTCTACAATTTAAATAATTGTTCTTTTTATTTCTCGCTTAAGTCAGCCGAGAGTGACTGATTGAAGAATTTCTTCTGAGATCAGTGTTACCATTCATCCAGGCTACCTATTTAAAATATTAGTGATGAAAAAAATACTCCAACTTCAAGGCTTTTTTCTAGCACTAAGAACAGTTTAGTAAACCATTCCCAGACACTACAAAAGAAACAACAATAAGTTAATGCAAGCAAAAAGTAAAGACATGCTGAGACCACTTTCAGATACAGTCATACATACTCCAGTATAATCTGAATTAAAGACCCCTCACAGATTTGTAAAAACTTGGGAAAAAGATAGTGATTTTATTCACTTCTGACATCTATATGAAGCATTTTAATTTAGATGATCTGATAAAGAACAGCATTTTAAGTGTAAATCCTTCTGTATTAGATTACTAAAATGTCTAAAGAAAAATTTAGAACCTCTAAAATGAAGCTTTTTTATATATTTACTTCTTATGACAAAAATAATATTGAACTTACCTAGCCTCCTTTATGGATTAAAACCAAAAGCAGCCAAAATATTTTTATGCAATTTGGTGAAAAAACAAAGCTTGAAAAATAGGTTCTGTGGCTAGAACTGAGATGTGTGGAATGCTTTACTAAATATAGTTTTCTGTATTAGAAATCAAGATTTATTTTTTTTTTAAGCTTTCTACAGGTTTTCAATATGTTGTGAAAAAAGAAAAGTATATTCCACCAAGTGTGAAAAACTCTTCCTCAGAAACAACACTCATCATATCACAGGATAATTGAAGCTGGAAGAGCTACAGGAGACATCTACTCTAACATTATGCTCAAAACATGCTTTAAAAGACCCTTCAACTTTAAATATGACATTGCAGTATAGCTTCTGGTGAAGATAATGGCAGAATTGAAAACCTAACTGCAGTAATAAGCTGAAAACCCATTCATCTTAGTACGTAAACTTGCCCTGCAACCACAGATCTATACAAAGAATGGCAAGAGTTTCGCTAATGCTGCTCACGTTACCTTAGTTGGCAAATTGCTCTACAGAGGAAAGGGGGCAGGGAACTAAAAAGGGAAAGGAACCCTGGACATTTTTCATATTTTTGGTTTTAATTGAACAGTTTGGGTTGGAATAGACTTTAAAGCTCATTCAGTTCCAACCCCCCTGCCACAGGCAGGGACACCTTCCACTAGACCAGGTTGCTCAAAGACCCGTCCAACCTGGCCTTGAACACTGCTAGGTTTGGGGCACGTATTTAATACAAGTCTGTGTGTTTATCGCTAAATCTTGCAAGAAAGTAAATCAGTCCAGCTAAAATTGAAAACAATACATGTTTACATATGACTTAAGCATACATAAGGGAAGAGCATGCGGTTTACAGTACCTTAAACTTAAAAGTATCTTATGTAGTCCACCATATGAAGCTTAATTCTGACAATGTTGCTGTAATTGAACTATAATTCATTTCCACCTCTTAATTGCAATTCTGTGGTATTATTTAATGCAACAGCATCATGTTCCTCCACAAAATAGATCTCCATAGTACATTGTGTAAATATAGGTATTTTAGTTTTTCATTTAGGAAAAGAGCTTTTTGCATATCACAAGAGAAAATGAGAAATTTCAAATGGATTTAAAATAAAGCAAAAGAAACATCGGTTATCTAAGCATAATACTTCTGACTTTTGTGTAAGAAGTTGAAAAGTTAACATCTGAAAGTTTTGCTCATTTCAGTACCTTGCTAAGGCATAGTCTAAAGATTCTCTGTATCTTTAATTGTGCTATCCAGCTGTGTAAGAGGAGAAGAATTTAAATCATTGGCTAGATTCAGGCAAAACAAAACTCTCAGGAACTAAGAAAAAATGGGCAAGAACATCTTTCTTCAGCCTTGAAAAGTAAATGGAGTAGTTGGCTTTACATTGCAAAATATTTGTAATATTATTAGTACTTTAATAGCTACTACAAATACAGTCATAAACCTTATACATTAATTCAGATATGTACATCTTCCCCCCTACTGCTTAAGGGCCTTCAAAGTGAAACAAAACAAATTTTTAGGATTTACCTTTAATGTTTACAGCCTCTTCTTCCTGAGCAGATGATGCCAACTCTTCTGCCTCCCATGGGCTGTTAATGAAGGTGCTGGTAGAATCCACATGCCTGGTAGATGGGATTGTCTGCCTAGGCTTCCCAGTTACCCTGGGATAGATACAGCTCTGATCATTAAAGCAGCCTGCAAGATGCCTTCTTCACACAGGTGTCTCACAATAGCAGGAGGCAGAGAAGGAGTGAACTTACCTGTTTAGCACTACCTTCCTCCATCTGCTTACACTCTTGGTGAATTGCCCTCCAGCAAGGCAAGCTGTTCTTCTAAGCACAGCATTACTCAATAACTTTGTCCTTCAGAAGATGTTCTCTGTGGCCTAGCTGAAGCTGTCCTATGTTCCTTCTTCACCCAGGAAGCCTTAAAGTTACAAGGACATTTTGCCTTCAATTGTGCAATCCTGCTAGACTGTGAGCATTTATAACAGGGATGCCCTCAGCCCCCTTGCTAAATATCCGTTGAAACTCTGGGAAAAACAACAAACCCCGTGAATAATCATGTCCTCTTATTTTGGGACAGCTGTCACTTACGTGAAGGAAAGGTGCTGTTATTACTAACCTGATCATACAAGCATGCTCTTTCTATTAGTAACAGTTGAGGAAGCACAGCTACTGACCTATTAATGAGAATCATCCTGCTGCTCCCTCTTTAGTCTCTGAGCAGGGAGTTATTGGTTTTAGTTTTCTCTTCAAATCTTTCCAGAAAGGCCTTAGCTTCACTCCTCTCCACGAGGCTTAAATGAGATGCACCTGAAACACTAGCACGCTATACCTGCAGCCCAGATGATTCTGTGAAATTTCCCTTGTATCAGAGTAATACGTGTAACTACTTGTGGAGATGCTGGTATAAATACTGTCGTTTGTGTTAGTAGGAAGGCTCAGAATGGCTGTTGGAAGAGAAGCTGACTCCTAGGTGTGAAAGCCTGGCAGTTATTTGTCCTGAGGAAGGGCTAGAAGGCCAGCTGAGGGCTAGATGAAAGAAGCCAGCACATAACATAGCTGACTGACCCAGACAGCTGATGGTTTAATACTAACACCAGCAAGCCTATCAGAATTATTTCAAATCGCTTGTGGGTTTCTTGGGGGGGAGTTTGTACTAATCTCATTGTTTCATCAATGTCCTTGTTACAGTCATGGAGGTGCTCGTTATCTATCTCTTACTGAGGGCCACCCGCAACATGGTGGTCTTGTGGTCCCTGGTGTTGCAGGACATCCAGGAGCACACTGCATCTGAAGCAGTACTGCCTTCCTAATTTTTTTCCATGGATGCTGAACTAAAGCTGTCTCAGTATAGTACCAGAGAACACTTCATTTTCTAAAGATTGTTGAAAGGCAGGAAATGTAGCTCTGAGCATGCTGCCAGCAGTATAACAGAAGATATAGCTGGAAACTGAGTACTGGAAGAAACAAACTGGTAAATAGATTGCTATTGTACTAAATGAGATAGCAATCTATAAAGCAGATGGCAAGAAGATTGGGTGGGAGCAGTTTTAATTTAACAGTAATATACCTCAAAAATCCCAAGTTTGTTTATGACACAGAAAAAGAAATATGCACATTCAGAATTCAGATCTATATGGGTTTTTTTGGGGGGAGAACGAATGAAATCTGCCATACTGGCAGTGTAGCATGATAGATCTGGCTACACTGCCTCTGGCAATGCACTCAAAAATTATTTTGGTTCAGAGCTAGATTACAGTGTTTTGTGCATGATTATAATAGTACAATTTAAAATCTTTTTCTTAAATTCCAGGCAAACTTGATTTTATGACTGCACAGGGTTTTTCTCCTTCATTGGAAAAGAGACACATTTCCTGAAGAAGAAGATGATTATGCATAGAAGCCATTACAAGAAGAAAATGGAGAAAAAATCATCTGAAGAATGGAAGAAAAGCTGATATCAGCATTGTCCAAGAATGACCTTCTCTCAGGAGAGATGATGCTCGATGATACTCAATGATCATAACCTGAAAAAGTGTTCCTTCATGAATAAAACATGAAAGAAGAGAAGAATAGTAAATGCTTGCATCATTAAAGGCTATTTACAACTTCAACTTGTTAAGAGATTTAGAGCCACGTATTACATAGAAAGCACAGCATGGATTTTTTTATTATGATAACAAAATACTGTTCACAGCTTGGCTAATAAGTAGAGAAAATTGACAGTACTCTTAAAGAGAAGAATCTGCATGCGCAAACTGTTCTTTCAGACAAGGTGAAAGATTTTACAAAACATTATCATTATTCTAAGTTCACAATGAATCCGTAGCTACGGAAAAGAATATTCAGCCAAGAAAAAGTGTTTAGTTATATTGATAAAAAGATAGTCCTGAAATTTTTAAAGCAGTTATCACAGACCTGTATTCTGTGGACAGCTGAAAATCTGTCGTAGTATTACACTGAGTGGCTATTATATTTTATACTGATTACCAGAATAGGGTAACTTTCTGTCAATCATACTCTCAAGTTTACAGAATTTCAAAATAATGCATTTCCATGCTTCAGATGATCAAAACAGTGTTGAACCTGTAACTGTTATCAATAAACCTACACTGAAAAGTCAGCCACGACTGAATCACTAAGTACTATTTACCTTATTTAACAGCTATTTTGTAGCTTTATTTCCACAATGTCCTGGTTTCAGCAGTAGCAGTCATTTTTTTCTCTTTCTTAGTAGCTGCTGCAGTGCTGTGTTTTTGACTTTC
>JANHGB010060903.1:46976-70032 GCA_026283785.1 Coracopsis vasa
GGGAGTGAGAGAGCGACCGCGTGGATGAGCTTAAACCACAACACACAACTATTAGAATTCCACAGCTATTTTATTTCTCCGCATTATTCCTCTACAGCACTGGTTAAAAAAAGTGATGACTAAGGGGCTGAAAGGAAAGTTATCAGAAAATAAAAGGGTAGCTTATAACAAATAAACAAGACAGGCAAAACTGGAAAAAATATAACTGAGTTTAAAAGAGGAATCGATAACTGAAAGAAATCTAGAGAAAGGGCCAGGGAATGATTGCAGGTAGGAAGAACATAAAGAAACAGCTGAAATTAAGTGGATGAACCATTTTCATGATCTGGATAATAATAGGATTTGCTATCACTTTAAGTATCTCAGCCTAAAATTTAATTTCATTGCAATTAAATTTTATTTAATTTTTCATATTAGAACTCTAATAAACTTCAATAAGTGGTCTTTTTATAGTGCACATATAATATCAAAACTCAAAAATATATAACTTTGGTGTAATTAAAAATAAGGGCATGTTACTAAATATATTTCCCCCAATCTTTCCCCCCTGTCTTTAGCTATCTATAGGATGAAAATTGTCAATGACTGCCTAATTTAGCTTTTTTTCCTTCACATGCAGTGATATTCCAACAAAATAGTCTGTTTAGTGAGAATTGCAATTTGTAGCTGTAACTTTGTAAGTATTTTCTGATTATCTCTCCTGATACATCACTGATTTATTGAATACCAAAGAACAAGATGACTCTATAGTAAGAATAGAGTTTATGTTCAGATTCACATTAAATCTTTTATTCCACTGCAACATAGCATAGTGGCATAATATTAAAATAGACTAGTGCAGAGTTTTACTAACTTTTTTAAAGACATAAAAAATCCTTTAGTGTTAAGTGCTCTCCACAGCTAATATTATATTCAGACCTTTCTGGAGAAAACAGTTATTTATTGGTACCTAAGGTAAAGAAAATAAATATTTTCAACAATTCAGAAAAATATTAAGCTTGTGTTAGAAAAATAAATCTTTTAATTAACTTTCTAATTTCATTGACTTTATATTTAGTCCTCGGGTTTTGGAATTTTGGACTGTGGTTTTAGTATACGAAAACTGAAGATATTAAGGAAGGATATGTACCATGACTTGAAGTGATAAATGACAATTTATTCTTTTCCTTTTAATAGTACAATTTTCAAATAATTTTTCTTTAGTGTGTAATGTTGATCAGAAGAAAAGTTTAAAAATGCTTTGACTATTTCTGCTATCTAACCAACTATACTTTTAGTATGACTCAAAATCTGGATGCTTGTCATGTGAAAGGGGGGGGCTGGGGGGAGAGATTTTCTTAACCCCTAGTGTTTGATTTGTCTATCAATCAACACCCCAGGAAAGCTGATACCCTTGTGCCTGATCAGTCTGTCAGCATCTCATTATAGGGACTCTCCACTGAACAGTCCTGCTGGATCAGAGGGCAATTTGACTCACTTGTTCAGGGAAATGTGTCAATGGCATAAGGGGAGCCCCTCAGCAGGTCTTCCCACTTTGTTTGAATGTGTTACCTGCTGCTGGCAACTGCTAGCTCCCACAAAGGACTAATACTAACAGGTTACAGAATAACATCCTTTATTAATACAAAATCATGACAAATTAAGGTTTGTGATTGCCAATGATAGGGACTGTCTGCAAAACCAAGGTTGAAGAGATACACAACCAGACTATAATAACTAATAATAGCTAATGTAAATTAGTTATTTAGGGTGCATAATATAAAGTTCTTATCCAATAGCAGTCCATATGGTGGAGAAGACAGATTTAGCCTGATGCCAGAAGTTACAATAGAGTCTTCCTTATCTCCTTCCCTCTTTCATTCACTTTTATACTTTTCTTTACTCTCAGGTGGAGCTTGAGTGACTCCAGAAATACATTTTTTTTATTATTGATTGGTGTAAAATTATCTTGCTTCTCGTTTAAAGATACAGCTGATAAAAAATAAGTGTGTACTTGATGAGGGGTGGTCATACGTTGGAGGTGGGTAACTTTGTGATGGATGTGTGCATTAGTATTATAATGAGATTATAATGGACAAGGTTCACCTAAGGAAAGTGATTTCACCACAGCTGTTGGCTCAGCAATGGACATCTTCTCTTATATTTTTCATTTGACAGCTGCTATGTAGTTTATCAGCTGCATAGTACCATCAAGCTCCCAATCCTGCAGGGGGTACAACAAAGCCTGGCCGTGGTGTCTCCACTCTGCTCCACTTTCCATTGCTCCTCTAGGATAGCAGTTTATATTGCCATGGTGGAGTAGATTCTGTGCATAGAGTGGCAATTGTATTTTACCCAGAAAAGGTTTCTATAATACTACAACTTCTGTTAGATCCCAGTTTTCTCTAATTTTCCCCCCAGCAGTGATTTTCCCACAATACTATTGAGGCAGTTAGTTGGTTTTATGTTATTCACCTAAATCGTTCACTAGATGACACTCTTGTATCATAGTAAGTTCTCTTGCTATGCAAGATATTAGACTGGCTCCTTAAAATGAGAACACAAAATTTATTGAAAATAATTCGAATGTGCTTTATTTTTTTATGAAGTGCTGTGTAGAAAGCAGTTCATACTTATAAACTAATATTAAACTAAATTTTAAAAAGATGCAATGCAGCAACTACTTAGAAAGCTGTCTATTGTATAATGTAACAGCCCAGCAACTGTACTTTCGTTTGAAGCTGAGCTGTCATGCTCAAGGCAAGAGCAAAATAAACAAACATGAAGTTTACTTCATTTTTCCCATTAAATTATTGCAAATATTGCTCACTGAAGATTCAAAGTACAGTAGCTGATACTATATGATTTTTGTATATGGCCTGAAGTAAATAGCAAAGAATAAATCACAAAATGCAAGTAACTGCTTTCAACCATGGACATATCTTTCACCTAATTAAACTGGGAGATTGAAGTAATAAATCCTGTTACTTTTTTTTCTCAGAATTTAGGATTCAATAGATTTCTCTAGTAACTTTTGAGAACTCCTGTACTAACAGAAATAATCACTAAATGCCTTTACCAATTCTAAGTTTATTTCTCCATTCAGTTTTCCATTCTTCCTCCAGGTTGGTAGACGTGACAACACTGCAGGTGAAGGTTGCAAAAGAACAAATTCAGCGTACTTTGCTTCCTAACATGGAGAAGGTCTATCAAAACAGGAACACCCATGCTCTTTGTGCAATAATAGAAGTAGAATAAGTGATCATATAGTGGCTTTCTAAATTTGTATAAACTGCAAAAATGTTTCACATAAATTCTGCAACTGGTCTAGCACAGACAGTGCGAGTGGTCCAACAAAGGATCCAGAGCACTGTGAAGATTAAGTTACAGTGTCTCAGCAAGGGACGTCAACAATTATACAAATATGCACACACATATAGAAACATTATCACATTTGCAAAGTGCTCTTAACCTTGGAGTTTAAGACACTGTGTTTTACTTTTTAAATGAATCTGTTATCAAATTCATTTTCTGCAGAGGAGATCATGGTAAACCAGGTTTAGACCTTTATTTTCTTTGAACAATATTTCGGTTTGTAAGAATTACATGAGCGTGATTTTTTGGTAAATACTATAATTTTTTTTTGCAAGAAATTTGCAATGACACTTTGTTCTCTAAGTGGGTGAAGTATTTCAGAAAAATAATTTACACTGAAGCTTCAATGAAGATTAAAGATTATGTGTACTATACGATTTAAATATAGAAATTCTGTTAAATAAAACCAAAAACAGTAGTCACAACAGATTACAAAGTTTGTAGCAAAGTGGTTTACATCAGGATATAACACTGAATGCTATGAACTTCATTATATTCAGTGACAAGTTTTGACAATTTATATCTAAACTCCTGGTCGGCCTTTCTCAGAGAGAGTGAATCACAATATTTAAAAATAGTTTTCAATCCATTTTAGACCAAAGCCAAATTTAAAATCTGAAATTTCATGCAGATTGTAAATAATGTTGGGTTTTTAACTTAGTATTGGTGTAATCTGTATACTACTAAATATGGCCCAGAAAGATGAAAAGCACAATTTTCACATTGCATTCTGAAGTTAATTTGTACTGAATTTGTTTCTTTTCTGATCTTTATTGCCAAAGATTTTTTATGGTAGGAAAAGCAGCTTATAACCTAACATAATATGCTTGAAAATGTGCAGATGAACAAATACACTACCTAAATAAAAGTATTGCTTACATTAAATTGATATGAAAAACTACAGTCTCTTTTACTTGGTTAGCCAAATGAATATCCTATGCAACTTGAATAAAGTTACTGATGGAGTCTACATTCACTCTTACATAAGAGAAAAAGAAAATCTTTGACATATTTTTTACCTAGAATAGTAGGAAACATTTAAAAAAATCAATAAAGAAGGTTTTATGTTTCTTCCAACCAGTGCATTATGAAAAAGAAGACCAGAATATCATTGCTTCCCATTAGCTATTAGCCCACTGAAGTAGGTTGGGAATCTTAATAATTACAAGCAGACCTATTTTTATTCATTTATTTTTAATCCTGTGAGTGAAATCATCAAGTTGGTTTTCCTTCTGAGAGACAAAGTAAACCTTACGCCAGACATAGTATCCTCATGAAAAAGCCATGGTAATCTAAAACTTATTAACAAAATATAAGAATGGTGGTATTAGTTCAGACCAAAGACCATTTAATTCAGCATCCTATTTCTAGCAGGGCTATGAAAAGATGCCAAGTTGCAAGAAGCTTATGTGAAGGATTTCTCATTATCTACTATCAAATAACTGTTTTCATCTCAGAGTATCCTGCTATTGATGCTATTCATTTAAGGAACCCTCTCAGTGGTTCTCTTTTGCTGAGTCTCATCCTGAACTGTGGAAAGGACAAAGCATATTTCTGACAAAATGTATGTCTGCAAATATTCTCATTTGCAGAACACCCAAAACTTTGACATACTAAGACATTGTAAGACTTCTGCCACAGTGTTCAAGCTTAAGTGTTTTGTGTGCTGTCATGCTTGCAAACCTCATGATTTTAGTGTGTGACAACAAAATAATTTCCAGCAGAACCAAAAGTAACATACATTTAAATAACAAAATGCAAAAGGGAGGTTGTATTTGAAAAGTGAGCTTAATTTAATTCATAATATGCAGGTCTCTTTCAAATATTACAGAAGCAGTGAAAATTTGAAGAAATGGCAAATATTTAGAACTAAGTTTTTTTTAAACCCTTATCCTTTACAAGGAAAAGGGGACCAAGCTTAAATATGGAAGAATGGCATTCTGTAGAATGATCAAATGTGTTTACTCTGCTGCCAAGGAATGGCATTTAAGAAAACCTTAAAACACTTTCTGATAAATATAGATGCAGGATGGGGCACACATGACCTACTTAGATAAATTCTTAAAACAAGAATTGGATGAAATAACTCAGAATATCTGTGCTTTTCAAAACATATTAATATTTGAATTGAAATAAATTTATATTATTTAAGATTTCCAGTCAATAATGCCCCAATTCAGATGCCTACTACAATTTGCAGTGATGTCCTACATATTTTAGGGCTTTTTTCCCTTCTGAGCATGCCATCCATAATGCTTACTACCTGCAGTTCTGCAGATCTGTTGTTAACATTGTTGCTTTCCACCTTATGAAATTTGGTCCTCTTAGCCTTCATTCCTGGTGGGCAATTATATACCATCAGTGAAAAGTAATCCAACCTTCAGCCATCTTCAGCAGAAATGTGTTGCATATCTTGTGGGGGAAAACTGAAAACATTAAATAGTAAAAGTAGAGAGACAGTGGCAGAAGAAATGACTGAAAGCATGATTAATTCCTCCAGCTCCTTTAGGTTATTTAGGTCATATGAATATGTGTCAAGCAATGAGCTTTTTTCCTGACCCTGTACAGCTTTGGTCAACCATCTTTCTCCAAGCTGATTAATTACATATTAATATGCATGATTTTAAAGACAGCTCTCAGGTTGACAGTGCAAGCAGATGTCTCAAACAATGATTCAGAAAAAAGCAAAAAAGTTGGTGATATCCAGGCACTAGAAACAGCCCACTCTAAATCTGCTATTAAAATGAAAGTCTGTAGAACCAAGCTGTGAGAAAGAAAATGCTATATATCTGCATTTGTTCAGAATAGGACAAAAAGCATGAACAGTTTTAGTTAAAAAAAAATAAAGAAAGAAAACAACAAACAAGCAGAGATGTGCTAACACAGGTACCTAATCAAATGTCAACTGTCTGAGGCAAAATCTCTCCTGACAGTTCTCACACTGAGTTTTAGGGTTTTTTGTTAAATTACTGTGCTTTATAAAGTGTTGATTGCTTAAGAAATATAGTGATGCTAACTAAGAACTAGCAACTCCACAATTACATTGCTCCCGCACTAGTGCACACACAAGCAGCAGGAGAGAGCAGCCAAATATACATGGATAATTGTAAACATTTTCACAATGAAAGCATATATTCATAACTTGTTATAACTACAAACATAAAATCTCATCTCTTGTAATGACAGTTGTAGTCAATGCCCTGAAGTTTAGATGCTCCATGATGACAAATACTATAAAACACCTACCAATAAATTCTCTATTGGGTTATGTCTTCCTGAGAATTCAAACACAATTTATATATAAATTGGTGGTCATTCATGACTAATGTTATGTCTTGTTTCTTTTAGGGTGTTATCCTAGAGTAATTTGCTTCTCTTATTACTGAATTTTGCCCAGTCTTTTTCCATATGCAAGATTTGGGCTGTTATGATGCTTTGTTTTTTTGAAATCAAATATCAACTGAGAATAAGTTAGTTTGATTGTAACAATTACGCTGTAAGGCCAGAAAAATATGAGTTATTATTAGAAATTCATGGATACTCAAATAATTTGAAAGCACTCTTTGGTCTCCTTTTAAGGATTAACATTGCTAAATCTGATTTTATTAACATTCTCTTTGCCAACGTTACTTTCCACTGGGGGATCGACAACCAAAGTAGTGCGGTTTCATGCAAAACTCTGTACTGCAAGATGCTGAGAGATGGTTTGGAATGAATATTTCTTATTACACGCTAGAAGCCATGAGGTTTTCTGTTCAGTCTTGGCTTTGGGATCAAGGGAACGGAGTATGAATGTAAAATTACTTTAAGATGACCTTACCACTAATACTGAATTTCTGATGTGGCAAACATAAAAGATGAAACATTCTTTGCTTTAGAAAGCTGATTTAAAACACTGGGCTGTAATGGGAAGAGTGGGAAGAATCAACATGTAGAAGCAGGACGGTCATGTGGTGTTATTCTTTCATATTGCTTAGCCCAACGGGGACCTAAAATGCACTGAGGTGCGGCAACCTTTGTTTTTAAAATTGAAGGCAAGTTCAGACTTACATAGATACTTCAGAAGATAGGATGCTATATAGCATCTCAGTTCAGAATTCCCTAATCCAAAGAGTCAGATTTTATCAGCAATACGAAGAAAAACATTATCCTTACCATACTTCATTGGGGCAAATCTTGTTTGACTTACTGACAATATGCGGGGTTTTTTTTAAACTAATATCTTCCTTGGTTTACTTACAACATAGTTTTCAAGTACCAATATATGCAGCAGACTACAAGAGATGCATTAATTGAAATGTTATGTTGTAGTCACAAGTCTCTCAATTTTAGGTAAATAATTTAGAATCTGCAGGTTTCCTCAGAGACTGCATAAAGTTTTTGTTATTCTTCACTTTAAGAATTACATGATTAACCACTATTTCATTGGCTGAGAGTGATCAATAAGGAAATAGTCCAGGCATCAGATGTTACATTTTTATTTTGTTGTGTTTTAATGCTACAACATTGTGTTTCAGCCTAGCAGATTCTTTTCATGCTTTTCCTGTTGTGCCAACAAAGGTATACAACACAATTTGTAATATTTCTAGACTCAGCAATTTAAACAAGTTAGGAGCAGGAGAAGGAGGGTAAAAATGTTTTATTAACATACTGAGACCTGCTGCCTTTTCCAAAGAGTGTGAAAACAAGTGAGAGGGAAGAAGAAAAAGAAAACCAAGAAAATGAAAAATTTCCATATAACTGACTCCCTGAGAGACTTTTCAGGCTGCCAAGAAAGAAGTAAAAATGTTGTTTCAAAATGAAAAATGTCCCAGGGAAAAACCAAGCATATTATTAAATGAGCGTTTACAATTTGTATGCCAACCAAGCTTCTGTATGTTAAAAAAAGTTGGATAATAATGATAAAGAATTGAATCCATAATGCTCAAATTCAACAAGAGCATTGAATAGGTACTGAATGCATATGCACTCAGAACCACATTTATTTCATTTTTTATCTCTGCACAGTTAGCTTGGGAATGCACGAAGACACAATACATCTATAGTACTTTTCTGGAGTGGGCTATTGACCCCTAATTCTGCCAATCTTAGCCAAGTCAGCTACACTTTGAGTTGTATTGAAAAATTCATCAGGTCAGAAATAATAAAAAGTTTACAAAGCTGTCAGTTGCATCAGGTGGAGGTTCTGCTCTTTCCCCCTCGTCTTTCTCTTCAAGTTTTGTAAACTTTCTCCCCCTACCTTGACCCAGCTCAGGAAAAGTAGCAGGCCATTACGGAGCAAGATACAGCTTACAAACCTTACAGAGGGGAGATCACAGCATTAGGTAGCTGCAGTCATCTCCCTTTTGTATTCTCCTTCACTGCTTCCCAGAGGAATTTTGCAGAATCTAGACCCTATGTGTACCAAGTGCTACAGTCTTGATGATAAAGTCTGGACTTTATTGCATCCAACTGCCATCTTTGAATTGGTGTTGTTTAAAAAACCCCAAAACAGCACAACCAAACAAGAACAACAAAATAAAAATCAAAAAGTTTTCTACCAGAAATTCTAAGCGCAGTAACAAGTGAATTGCATAACTGGTGATCAGAGGTGCTTTTCTTTACTATGTTTGTGTGAGGTTTAATGAAAAATTAAAAAGTGAACTGTGTACTGTGAGAAACTGAAAATAGCAAACATCAGCACTCTGAAGAGGCAGTTCTAATTAAGCTAATACGAATTTTTCTGTAAGGAAGTGTTGTAGACCACCACTACCTACTGAAGTATATTTTTACTGTGTCCAATGTTATGGCTCTTCCCATGTAAAATTCTCTGGTGAACCTTTTCTTCCTAAAAAGACTAGGAACCAGACGGTCTGGAAAAACAATTATGTAGCTACAGGGCTTTTCCTGTGATGTGTTGTTGATTGGTAGGTCATGTGGGACCTTCCAATTTTTATCTGAGATGCCAGCAGGTCAATGATGATGCTGAAATAACTCACATAAGAAAGGCTGAGTTGACATAACACAACTGCCCAGAACTTCTGTGCTAGCTTATGAGATGATGTTGTGAAACATCAAGTGTCCACAGCACAGGTTGTTAAATTTAAATTAGTCACATGGTTGTTTGACAATGAATTGAAGGTGAGAGATTTCAAAATCACATGCATACTATGACATGTTAAGCTTTCAGCAATTAATGACTAGTGTGAAAAAACTCCCAATAATTTTTGCTGTCTCAGCACGTTACCAATTATAAAATTGAAAAATCATAAAACTTTCAGTCAAGTCACATCAATAACCACAAAATCTTAACAATTCATCTCACCTACTAGCACTACCTCTTAGTTTATGTCTTGATGGCCTTAATTTTGAAAATTCAAATGAGACAGATGAAGCCTGAAGCATGCACAGAAAACTAAGAGGAACAAGTCATATTGCAAATAGGCAGGGAAGGTGCACAAGGCAGGCAGCATCCCCGGCTGAACATCCCATCAGAAATTGGTCTTTTCCATGCAAACAAAATGAGTGAAATGCTCTACTCCAGCCACATCTCTCAGCAGACAATACTAGAGAAGTTGTCTCACTGAATTGACAATGTGTGACATATTAATGTCCAACACACAATTATCAATCAATCATTTTAATGAAAAACAGGTATATTCCTACTATTCATGAGGAAAAGTTTTAAAGTTTTTCTTCATACTTTGATTAATTTCTAAGAAAACTTTTTATATTCAAAGTAAAACTAAAAAATTGAATAGAACTAAACGAAACATAAAATGACAGGCCTAGTATTCTTGAGCATCTGGATACATTGCTTACAACATTATATTATCTTACAATCAAAAATTCTCAGTTACTCATCCATCATCATAATACTTGTACATCTACAAAGGATATGCTTTAATTTTCACTTTAACAGAATATGTAACTGTTATTTGTAGAAAGCCATAGAAATGGAGAAAAAACAAACCATAATAAAACTTCTGGCAGAACTTATTTTTCCAAGGATTTTTGAGTAATAGTCCTGTGTCTATATAGGAAAATTAACAAAAACTCAAAGATCACCATTTAATCAGTTTTCCAAATGGTCATGGTTCTTTGCATCTCTTGCAAGAAAAGTTCTGTAAGATTGTTCTTTGCCTTTTTCCTCTTGCAGTCTTTTGTTTATCAGTTTAAAAAAAACTGTGGAGAGAGAATTTGCTAGCAAACCTAAGAAAGTATCTTGAATGTCATTAACTTTCATTTCAAAAAGACAATTTAATGATATATAATCCATCCCAACATCACCAACTGATCAACATCAGTAATTTCACTCATGAAAGATGGCAGTTCTTTCTACTATCTTCATTTTCAGATGATCAATAAACTAATAAAAGACATTTGAAGCTCTGTTTCACTAAGATACAGACATTCTAGCAAGTGAATTAGACAGCCTTCAAAAGAAAAATCTTTTCTTCAAGGAAATTTCAATAGAGGAATACTGATCCAGGAAACCACAAAATCAAGCCAATAGGTTCTGTTCATATATTCAGGTTTTCACAAAAATGAAAGAGAAATTTCAGGATGGAGAATTTTGATTGACACAAGTCTCTTGATTAGAAAATACTATTTTTATGCAGAAGAACTTGTAGTTAATTAGAAAACAAAGATGATGCTTGCTTAGCTGGGATATGTAGACTCAGTCACAGAACTGTTTTAGTACCTGATATTTTGATAAGCCACTTGCAAGGTTAAATTATAATTATGTAACCATGGTTACACTGTTGATGCAGGATTTATGTAAATATAAAATATTAGTCTGTAAAGCCAATAAAAATTGGGCTCTTGATGTAATAATTATTATGGTTACTAAACATTTGAAAAAATTATATGTAAAATAAGATGTTTATTTAAAGGAATGACTGTTTAGAGCTCTGTTTTGGCCAAGAAATGGATCGCCAGACCTTCCCCTTTCAGCAGCGCGAACCTGTGAGTTTTAAATACATAAAAACACAACTAGCTAAATCACAAATGATTAATTTGCCGTATTTAACTCTGAAACTAATCTGGCCCATTTCATGCTTTGTAACTTGTGCAAAGTAACTTGCTTGAGAGAAAAAATAAACAAATAAAAAAAAAATGGGAAGCCAAAAAAAAAGAGAACTGAATTTTCTCAGAAGCTTCTTGAGCATGGATGGACCTTACTGCCATAGTCATGAAGAATGAGTCTTGGACCTGCAGAAAATGAGTGGTTTTGGAATGCCACAAAAAACAAGCAAAAAAGCCCTAAATAAACAAACCAACAAACAAACAAAAAACCACACACCACATTGGAATCAATACAGCAAAATAGTATGTTGAATTTTATCAGGTAAATAGGTATGAAGTTGCATTGGGAAAGTCATATAAAATGCACAACACGATTTTATTTTTCAGAAGGGCCTGAAGCTGTGGTTTCTGAAGGATGTCAATGGCGAAAAGCTCTTCAGTACCCTTAAAATTGCATCAGGTCACAGTGCTTTTGCCAGCATATTTTCTTCTAATCTCAAGTGACCAATCACACAAGCTGAACATAAGCGACAAGAGCATAGCTATACAAATCATGTTTGAATATTTTCTGTACTTCAGAGAACATGTGTGATGAAGGCTTTTTAAGCCCTATTCCTGCCACCACTTGCATGAGTTAAAACAGCAGAAAGTCCTGTCTTGTAAACATGAAGACCACTGTTAATTAATGAAAAAGCCTGCAGATGACAAAAGGAATAATTCAGTCAAATACGTGATCAGAGTTTGCTTGTGCCACATGCGAATTCAGCAGTCATATATCTGATGCTTTGAAATAGGGCATTACAGTTTATACCTGACTGGGCACAAATGAGGTGAGGTGTAAATACTAAACTAGGCATAGCATTTTGTAAATCAAACCAGTTCTTAGGGTGGCCATGTCACATCTTCTGTGTGATGGTGCAGAGCAGGCAACCTGAATGGGATCATGAAGTTGCCAACCATTTCTAAAAGAAGTATGCTAAAATCTCTTTAGGTATCTCCATATTCTGTCCACATCTTACTCCTTCATCATTGTATACACTTTCTAGTCATAACATACATGGTTAAGTATTAAACCTTCTGTTTCATAAAAATACCATTGTGGCATAAATTATAAATTTAAGAAACTGCAACTCCATTCAAAATGAAAGATTATAATATAACTAAATAAACTAAATATAATGTCCCATTTGGTTCATTTCTCTGTGGATCTGAAAGCCATCCTTTCTATAGTCTCTAAATTCTGATCTTTTTGCACTGCTTGTGTTTTGTGCACTGACTCTCTACTCTGATATTACATGTATATACTGCCTTTAGGGAAACTCCTTGGATGCAACTGGGGACAAAATTTGGCATAACATACTATTACATGAAAAACGTGTAGATAAAGAAGAATTAGTAAGCATTTAAAATGTTTTAGTTTATCTTTAATCCTTGATTTTTTTTTTAATATTCAAGGTTATTTCTTTTGTTCTACTGATTACAGTTATACGAATGCTGTTGTCATTAATTTAACATGAGGGTTTTTTCTGTAAAGGGCTTGTGTTATGAGTATGCAAGGTATAATGAATGATTTCTTGATATACTTACATTTTAAACATGATATTGCATTGTCTATGTCTGCTACAAGTGCTCATAAATTTACGAAAAAGATCAAATTAAGTTAATAAATTATAGAGTAACATTCTGTGTACTTTATTTCTTTTAGATAACACAAATATATACTGATTTTTCCTACAGTACAAGCAGTTAACTGCTTAGTAGTTTAAATGCATGTAAAACCTTATCTGTGGTATGTAATTCTGTTGAAAAATCATAGTTGACAAAACTGGGCACTGAGAAGCTTTGGGAAGGTCCAAAAGGGTGCCTTATTCTCATTTCATATTTTTCATTGCTATAAATCATGGAGAACCCACCCTACAGTGACATGTACAAAACAAAGAGTGCAGCAAATTTTAAGCATTTTAAGCAATCTGATGAATTATACTTTATTTGGTGAATTATATGTATAAACAATTCACAGTTTCAGGTATACTCTATATAATCTATATATCTTTCTATAGATTATATAAAGTTAATGCAATATAGAATATTGATTGACTTAAAACTAAAATGTGTCTTGACAGTACAGGGCATACTGTCGTAAAATTAGATATAAAATTAATACAAACTTATTTTTTTTATTAAAAAACGTATTTGGCTGTAGGCAAATGTCTGGCATGGATTTCAACGTTGAAAACACAACAAAGGAATCACATCTGTTAAATCCCATTTTTGGTTTGCAGGGAATAAAAAGTTGGAACTCTACTGTGAAATGCTCCGTACAAATACCTGAGAAGTGCTCCAAGGCCTTTTATCCTTTTTCCCTTTAAATGCTAAAAGGTTCTTTCTGTTTTGCGCATCTGATTTCAGAGATGTACAATGTACATTAATTAACATAAAAACAGGTGGTTCATGGATGCCCTAAAATCTACACTTTAAATCTGGTGCAGAATATACCCTGTAATATCAGATTTAACTTCAACTGAACCTTTATCATTCATTTCAGGAACATTGCTGAAGATCTGAGCAATCTCTTAGACAAGACCTGGCATCCTAACAAGGGCTTGTCTTGAAAATACATAAATGATGGATGATTCTGAATAATTCTTCTTTGGAAAGACTCTAATCACAGGGTTTCTAAATATTATCTGATCTGACCTATCAGCTGGATTTCAAAGTAACCATTTCTGTTTGTTCCTTGTGAGAACTTTAACCTGGGTTGTTTCTCTAATTCATTTCAGCAAAAAGCTGCACAAAAGCTTGGGCCAACAAAAGAAAAATAGTGGCACAGCAGTAGGACTAAGCTAATAAGTGCTTCTTTTACCTGCAGTACAAACTTAGGCTGCCTTAGAGGCTTCCTAGAAGCCTGGCCAAACTAATACTCTTCTGAAGTAACAGCAGACTAAACCCCTCTATTTTCCTGGACAGTAGTTCCATTATATCCAGTAAATAAGACAGAACTGAAGCAGCACCATGACAGTAAATGCTTTTCACAGCTTGTTGCCTGTTCTACAAATTGCTAGTCTACATAGCAAGCTGGAGAGCATAGACAGAAGGAAGCACAGTGGCACTCCAACAGGCAGCACCAGCCCCAGGGGGAAATGGCAAGGACCTTCCAAGAACACATTGCTAAGGATGCAGCTGCATTGGAAGTGCGAAGATAAATTTGAAGTGAACTGTTTGAAATGTAAATAAGCTTTAAGTTTTTAATCACGATCTGCTGTAGTCTAAAAGTAAGGGCAGCTCTATGGTTATTAGAATGAAAAAGGAAAAATATCTTGCTATATTTTTTTAGTTATTATGAATATGTACTTAGTATACTTATAGCTTTCAATAATCTCCTTTAGCTAGAACAGCGAGTGAGGTATTAATGAAGTCAGATTGTAGTCATCTAAGAAAATGTTGTTTTGGATTAAATAAGAATAGCTCTCCGAAGTTATAAGTAATTTCTGCTAAACAAGATCTTTGATTAATTAAAAAACCAAAACACAACAGTGAAAGCAGTATAACTAGTATCAAGCCATAGATCATACCAGAATAACATTACTTACATGTTTTGCTGTGGAAGCATTGACTAAAATGAAAACTTGCAGATATCACTTGGAAGTTACTATATAAAACCCAGAAAATTTCAGCAACCTTATGGTATAGATTATAATGCAAATTCAATGCACAACATGGTTTACGATATTCCTCACATGTGAAAACATTGTCGAATCCTAAAGGATTCAGTCTCCACTATCATTTGGCTGTTAAAGAAGAACAATTCTAATTGCTACTCTGAGATACATCAAAGAGAGTCAGTAATTTTATAGTCTTATTTTAGTATTAGGCTATCTTTGAATTTCTGTTGGAACAGAAAGCTTACATAAAAAATCCCCACTGAGTAACAGTATAGCAAAATGCAAACATCAGTGACACAGTATTACCACTGAACTGTGATGACACAAAGCAGGAAGAATTCTCTCTTTTTGTGCCATGCAGGCTTACCATTTAGCAGGTAGAGAATGAGCTGCTTTGTCCAGAAAAGCCAGCCAAATGGTGATTTGCATGATTATACAGAATTTGTTTCATTAAAGCTTCAGTACCCAGATTATCAAGTCTGTTTTCACTCCTTTGCATTTTTGGCAGAGAATACATATGTGCATCCTTAAAAGTCTAAAGAGTACAGTTTTGAACAGCTGATGGACACTAATTGCTTTGAGACAAGCACAGTGTGAAAATATACTTTATCCAATAACCTTTTTTTATAAAATTTCAGAAGGCAGAGGTAAAGATTGTCAATGGGACTTCCAAAAGTTTTCAGAGTGAAAGGACTGATGGAAAGAAGTCACTCAATAAAGGCCAGTTCCAAACTTGTTCCGTCTGGTGTTAGAGATCAAATGTGAGACACAAAGACATACTCTAAGAAAACTGGGTTACAAGAGCTTTCAGACAATATAAATGTACTTTCAGCTAAAAAATGCCTCAAGAAAATAATAAAAATACCATCTGTTTTCCTTATTATGGCAAAAATAAAGAAACAGATGCATCCATATTTCTGTTGTTTCCAGTTATTTTCTATTCACATCTATACTATTTTTTATCAATACCTTCCAGAGCTATAACTTCCATCAGAAGACAGAATGTCATTCATACTTTCACTGTTAAATTGTTTTCCATGGCCATCTCATCTTGGAGATGGGTTATCTCCACTATGATATGGATATAAGTGCTGATTGATTGATATGATATGATTGATATGGTATGATGTATCTCCATTGACTGCCCTTTAATTGAGAAAGCCATTTGTACTGTCTGACACAGAGGTTTATTAATACAACTGATAATTAAAAGTAGACATTCCTAAAGCCAGTAAAGCCCTCTGTGGATTCATTCATACTCCAATTTACTCATGTTAGATGCTCCCTCTAAAAAACTGAAGTTCAAATTTTTTCACTTTCATTCAGAGATTCAGGGAATCAGTTATCATTTTAAAAATTGTGTTTATTGTATACAGATCCATTCAGTCCTCAGACAACCTATTAATGAAAAATGTCTGGTATTCTAAGGTACCATCACTCGAAGTCCTAAATAAGAACAAGTTAACTCTGCAACTTAATGAATAATGGACATTAGTAATATGATTTCAGAGATGTGCAATATACATGAATTAATATAAAAACAGGTGGTTCAGTGTTCATGAACTTTTACTGGCGCATTTACCAAATATTTGTGGTACAAATATTACTTCACACAAAAGATACTGTGCATTACCTATTAGGTTAGCAGCACTAACTGAAACAAGCAACTGTATTAAGGCTTTAGAGATGACAGAGATGCTTGCAGCTCCTAGTAATCTGTTATTAGGGAAAGAAATGCAATAAAGAGAAATGATCCTCTTTACCTTGGCATTCCAATCAAAATCCACTATTTCCCTCCAGGGCTTTTGGAAAAACATGTTTGCTGGCATAGATTAATAAACCCCACATGAAGGATTTCAAAACTATCAAGACTGTAAAATTAAGAATTTAAATTCTCCCTTCCACATTTTTT
Source organism: Coracopsis vasa (assembly GCA_026283785.1). Lineage (NCBI taxonomy): Eukaryota > Metazoa > Chordata > Aves > Psittaciformes > Psittacidae > Coracopsis > Coracopsis vasa. The sequence goes on from JANHGB010060903.1 coordinate 63,915, forward strand.
TCCTTGACCACCATCTGTACAAACCAGTACTGCTCTATGAGCTACACAACACAGCCAAGTGGAACTAATGTTCCGGTTTATCCTCCATTAATCTATTTTCAACAAATCTTGACAGCACAAATACAGATTTATGCTTGGGAAAAGACACAAAATATTAATAATTTTTATATTAGTAAAACCAGTATTTTTTATTAAGCATCTTTGTTTGTTTAAAACAAGGGAATCAGTCACATGCACCTTCAAAATTAAAGGTTCCATTCTGTTTCCATTGAAAATAAAGTTGTTCGGTGATTTCTTTGTGAATAACTCTTTCCTGGCAAATAGATGATTTCATTTCATAAGGGTTGTGCTACAGGAATAGCCATGAGTACTGAGTACAGGTATGCTGGAAAAATATAATTTCTTATTTTAACATCCAGTTTCACAGATTCTTAATATAAATTTCTGTGGCTTGAAGTCAGCCTACGAATATTTTGAGTCCAGAAAGCACCTGAGGTTCTGATTCTTTTTTGCACAAGCATTAGAAGAATAACTGATACTGAATTTGATAGGATTAAAAGTGAGTCAAGAAAAAAGACTACTTACATGGCACCCCAAATGTAAGAACTACTAAGCATCAAGATCCTTATTGCAAAGCAAAAATGCTATTGAAGAATTGGCCCTAAATCAGTTGGAAAAGACCACTCTGTAAAATATATATTTATAAATATATATGAGAAATGAAACTTTCCTGATATACTCTAAGTCACTATATTTGGGAAAAATGTCCTTTTAAAGAACCACTTTGCATTATTTCTGTAGACATCTATTTCGTTTTTTACCAATCATGTCTTGAATTTCAAGTTTGTTCTTTCTTAAAAAATGAAAGAAAAAAAAAAGGAGAGTAGTAATTAGCATTATCAAAATTTTTTGAATGAAAAATCATTTCATTGGCAAGTGGAATTTCGTCAAAAGGGAGGGAGGTATTAGAATAAAACTAGAGTTGACTATTTCAGTTGGAAGGGACTTACAATAATCATCTAGTCCAACCTGATGAATTCAGGACTGATTAAGTTAAAGCATGCTGTTAAGGGCATTGTCCAAATAACTCTTAAACACTGACAGGCATAGGACATTGACCACATCTTGAGAAAGCCTGCTCCAGTGTTTTGAGATCAACACCCACCTCTCCATGTCCCCTTCTCACGAAGCTGTAGCGAACCATAAGATCACACCTCAGTCTCCTTTGCTTGAGAGATTAGCTTTATATTACACCAAAGATCAATCAAACTTCCTCTATGTCTGAATATGCCCTCAAACATTTGTAGCTGCCACTTCAGCTCATGAAAATGCACTTAATGACTGCACATTTAGCATCACATTAATTGGTTTTTTGTATGGTAAGAAATACTAGGGAGAGTAATTTCAAGCTGATACGTTAGCTATTTATTTGGTTCAATCCTTTCCTAACATCTCAGTTTCATCAAGGCTCAAAGAATGTCTCATCTGAACATCATTTTTAAGTATTTCTGCTTCAATATAGACTTCTGTACTTACTACATTGAGGTAAATTCTTAATCTAAATCATTATTTAAAAATTCACATCCCATATATTTTAACCAATAACTGGAAAAGTAACTCTTACTATTCTGAGTCTGGACAAAAAACCTGACTCAATTTTACTAGATAGGCTTTCCCAATCAACATAATATTTTCATAAGTATATACCTTACTGTAGTTATTACACTGACTGATTTTACTATTACTGAGGAGGAAATGTGTTGCATCTACCAAAAAAAAAAAAAATCTTCTCTCAAAGTGTAATCGCACATCTCAAAAGTAACACAGTTATGTAAGGAACTAAAAAGTTTCTTATCTTTGCATGGGAAACACAAATTAAAAAGTAACTGAAGTAAAATTTGTTGTTATTCCTAAAGATCTTTAAACATGGAAATTAGAATACTGGTAAAATTTACTTTCCATAGGAAAATAACTCCTAACTTCTGAATAAACTTAAAAGTGAAAACTCATTCTTTCACAAATATCAGGATCTTTCCTAAAAGCAGTTATTTTACACACACTAAAAATAAACATTTTCTATATGAACTTATATATTAGATTCAGTTATATTGTTTTTCTAACTTGTAAAATGTTTTTTCTTTTAACTTGTTCTGCTTAAGTTTGCTATGTATGATACTTCAACTTACAATAAGTAGACCTAGAAAAACAATTAAAAATCCCATAAAACAATAAGACCTATATACATTTTTCAAGATACAGAAGAATATATACAGCACAAATTTTTAAAACAAAACAGTTTAAAATGTATATGCGGAATTTGTGTAAACCGCTGTTTTCTCCATTCAACCCAGGAAATTTACTTCATGTTTTCCCAAACAGTCTGAATAGTTCAGCTAATAAAATACCTCATGAAAGTTACATGCATGTACATTTTCTGGATGTAACAGTATGAAACTAACACTAAGCATCTTGAAGTTGATTATGGACACTGACCAAATGTAATAATAAAACTTAAGCAGTAGAACTGTATTACCATTATCAACATTGAGTATTACTCTACTAGTAAAGAATTTTAATACATATTCATGTTTCTCATCTGAAATTTGAATACTTATCATAAATGACATTTATTACAACTTTTTTTACTCTGAAGGACATGTTTATAGGAAAATGAACAGTTTAAAGTTCTTCAAACATTTAAGATACTTACTTCTGCGTATGTATTGAAGTTTTGCTCATTATCTATTTCCAACATACCTTCTGAAAGCTTTTTACACCATCCACGCCTGAACTTTTTGTACTTCTTGCATCATTGTCTTCTCTAACATCATAAAAAAAGTCTTTCTATTGAAAGTCAGCAACACGAAAAATGTAATTGGGAACCTTTCTGTGTGCATTCAGATAGATATCATTCTGCTAAGTGTTTTCAAGAAGATCTTTAAGTCTGGACTTAAAGAGAAAAAAAGAGAGAGCACATCTGTCACTATAACAAGCTGATATAAAATAGCTGGTATAACATAATGTTTTAAAGACTCCTTAAATTTCGACAGAAGCAAACCTTAAAAATTGAATTTCCCCTTATTTTTGCCTTTTGTTCTGAAAATACACTGAGTTTATGTCTGCCCGTTCTCTAAATCCTTGATGACTGTATCATCTTTTCCCTATCTCCAACAGGACTGCCCTTCCTCTCATCACACAGTTCTCTCTGTGCACTGCGTTTCCCATCCCTTCTTCGTAACAAACTCATAATCAAAGGTAGCAAGGCTTGTTAGGTTATAAAATATATATCATAGAAATACAGGTATGTAAAGGACTCATCTGGTACTGCAGTACATGCTCTCTTAGAAGAAAATATTATGAAACCTTACTTTGGCTATTCCAGGTGTGAAGCATGTTTCTTTGAAGTTTTCTCTTTATTATTAACAGAAATCATTGTGAATGTTAGGGTTAAATAAACCAACCTAAAGCTAACACCCACACACTCCCGCTCAAAACACCCACAAGAAAAATGTTCTGCTGTACGCATTTCTCCCTTGGGGAGAAGATACAGGAACACAGAATCTAAGATGTGTTTAAGTCACTTTGGTTAGTGAATACCATAGAAGGTGCACATACAATGAGTGACAAATTTTAACACAGCAAATTTAAAGTAGAAGAGGTTAAAAGATCTCTTCATCTTTTGATTGCTACCTGGGAAGAATCTTCCCACAGTACTTTTTATTCTACCCACCTTTGAATTTTTCTGAATAATGTTCATTATTTTGTGAATTATTTTATGACCAAGAACTATTTTGTTAACAACATGTGGGAAAGTTTCAACAAAGAAATTTTGCTGAAAGCAATAAGAATCTTTAAATTATGTGTAATAATGGTTGCTTGTGAATAGATCTGAAGTACAGAATAGAATTGTAGAGCAGCCTGAGTTGGGAGAAACTCATGAAGATCATTGGGTCCAACTCCAGAGTCCACAAAGGGCAAGCTAAGGCATAGCATTTTCTAAACGCTTTTTAACACTGACTTGGTGCCATGATCACTCCCCTGGGAGCTAGTTCCAATGCTTGACCATCCTCCCAGTAAAGAACTTTTTCCTAACATCAAGTCTGAACTTCTCCTGACACATTTAAGTCATTCCCTCATACCCTATCACCAGCAGCAAAGAGATCACCTCTACCTTCTGCCCTCCCAATCACCCTGAAAGAATGTCTAAATACCTGTGATCTATTTCTGGTTAGGTTTTTTTGTTTGATTGACTGATTTATTGATTGATTGATAAAATCTATTTTTACTGCAAATTGTGGAAGGTCAGAATCATTCTAAATTGCAGAGCACTACTCTGATTTCTAATGTTGCATTTTAGAGACATACACATTGTCTGGTTACTGACTGAAAACCAACATCCTCAAAGAATAAGAAATTGAGAGCAGAAGGATCACATTAATCACCAATTGAATAAATTCCCACTTGTTAATAATGTTGTTAAAAAGCTTTTAAATATCTTAGGATTTTGCTTTATTGCAAAAATTTACTAACAGTTAACTTGGCTGTGGACATTAAGAAGATGTTTTGGTTTTATAAACTATGACACTCTTTGTTTTCATGTGACAGCCAAGAATAATAATTCACTACTTTGGCTCCAAGCTGATTCTAAGCACATAAACACAACTTTAAATCAAGAACTACATGTCATGCAGTTGTCAGCTTTCATCTCGGGACTCTTACTTCCTTCTTGAATTTAGAATGCAAAATGCTAATTAAAGGAGAAAGTTTTAAGAATTCAATCAGAGCAGTTTACTGTGAAAGACATGGATCTCTGAGAACATCAAAGAGCAGATGAGAAGTGAAAAAAAAAATTATAAAATGTGCATTCTATTTTAATAAATTTCCAGTGCAAAAATACATGATTTAACTTAAGAAATTCTGTGTATGTTTTAACTGGGAAAATTATTGGTCAGCCACATTAAATACTTCTTTATGTGATATGATTATTCATTATTTGAAACAAAAATATATACTGCTTCAATCATCAATACCTTTAAAGCAAGAGCTCTGTAGAAATCATGAAATTATGCTAGGCCAGTGCAATAAGGGATCATTGAAAACCTGGTAAGAAGTGAAACATTTTTAAGAATTAAAAATGAAAGATAATTGGATCAAAATTTAGGCAAATGTCATTTATTTAATAAAAACTTGATTTCTGACAGAATTTGTGAAAGTCTGTTGCTCAAAGCCCTGTCCACCCTGCTATTGATTCTACACTGGCTGAGACACACAGGCACACTCATGAAAATACACATTCACATTATTGGGGTTTTTCCATATACAGTAGCCTTACACAGTCTATATTTATCTTCCTAGATTACCAAGTGAATTGTTATCACCTTTTCATAAAATCAACAAAGCACGTTTTTTCTTCTCCCTTTTATCATCTGTGGAGAATCTAAGACTATTATTTTTGTAATTAAGAAAAGCGCTCCCTCAGAAGTCTTTATAATTGCAGATCAAGGACAACTCTTTGGTAAAGCCATGTTCCAGAAACTGCTAAAATACTTACTTTTGTAATGCTTTTGGCAGATGAATAAGATGACTGTAAACTTTTGACTAAATTATGACTTCCTGGAAGCACAAATTGCTGTATTAATTACTGTCTGAACGATATACAAGAATTTTCCTTCTTGAATGGTGGTGGTGACATGAATATAAGCTATTCATTTTGCATTTCTTAGAATCATAGAATCATAGAATAGTTAGGCTTGGAAAAGACCTTAAGATCATCTAGTTCCAACACCCCTGACATGGGCAGGGACACCTCACACTAAACCATGTCACCCAAGGCTCTGTCCACCCAGACCTTGAACACTGCCAGGGATGGAGCATTCACAACATCCCTGGGCAACCCATTCCAGTGCCTCACCACTCTTACAGTAAAGAACTTCTTCCTTACATCCAATCTAAACTTCCCATGTTTAAGTTTGAATCCGTTACCCCTTGTCCTGTCACTGCAGCCCCTAATGCATAGTCCATCCCCAGCATCCCTATAGGCACCCTTCAGATACTGGAAGGCTGCTATGAGGTCTCCACACAGCCTTCTCTTCTCCAGGCTGAACAGCCTCAACTTTCT
>JANHGB010060907.1:6698-32809 GCA_026283785.1 Coracopsis vasa
GCAAGCTGCTCTAGTGGAAGGTGTCCCTGCCCGTGGCAGGGGTTGGAACTGGGTGAGCTTTAAGGTCCCTTCCAACCAAACCACCTTGTGATTGTATGATTCTGAGTGTTGAGTGTCTTAAACATAAAACAAATATTCTACATTCCTAACCTTCCCAACATGGACAGCTGTGTTGTTTTCCCAGCTTCCTGGCGTAGCTTGCGTGATTTTTGTCAGGAATCTGGGTTGTGCTCAAGGCTGGGCCTGGAGATTCCGCTGCGGGGATTTGATTTTCCAAGTGAAAACCTAGGACATGGCTCCAGTGACTGGAAATAGGGAACGTGAGGGGAAATGCATTTGTGCAGAGAGAAATGAAATGAAAGGAAGGTTCTCTTTAGAATTTAGGTGGTAAAATGTGCATTTATGCTTTTCCCTCACTGCTGGAATTCCCCATGCAGTTCCATATTTGGCTTCAGCATCTCCCTAAGATGGGAAAGGAGGAATCACACTTTTGCTCACTAGAAAATGCATTCCCAGGACCTGAAACCAGAGCTGAGGAGCCTGAAAAATTGTAGGGTCCTGCAGTTGGAGGTCTGTGGTGTGATGGACAATGTGCTGTAGCTGTTCTGGCCAGTTCAGACCACAGCTGCCCTGTTGTGAGTATCCTCCTCTGCTCCATCCTGGAGCTGGCCTAATTGCAAGCAAACAAAGAGCAAGTAGAAGGCTGGCTCTAATGATACTTCCCACAGCTAAATAATATTAAACAAAAAAAGGGGAAAAAAGCCAAAGAAACAGGAAAGGGATTTTGCTGAAAGGCACCTCTGAACAATGTACTTGGTAAATTAAACCCAAAGTTGTCCCATCTTCAAAATCCATGGGGATTGGTTTACCTTAAAACCAGTTATAAGCAGCAACACCAGCAGCGTTTCAGCTGTGATTTGTATTCTGTAAAGTTTTCTCTCTGTGTCTTTAGGTTTTTAAGGCCTTCTCTGAGTCACTGCTTTTCCTCTTCTCCTGCTCTCCTGGTTTAGGTGAATGGTGAAGGCTGTAAGTGGCAGCCACCCACAGTGATGTGTTTTCACCTGATTTCGGATTCAAGACCATTCAGTTGCTCTTTCCCTCAATTTTTGAGCAATTCCCAACCTGATGTTCTAAATCAGTTCCTGAAGTGTTGCCTTTGATACTCCTCAGAGGCTTGTAAGTGGGGCACAGAGGACAATTTCTGGCTTGAGGAGGACTCTTCCTCTCTGTGTATCAAACTGTGCAAGCTAAGTGGAGCATCATCTGGCTGGAAGGAGAGATGGAACTGACCCTGCTGTGCTGCAGGGCACGCTCATGCATGTGACCTGGGCAGCATAAAGTTTGTTTCTGCACAGTGACATCTTGGCATGCAAAATATATGATGAAATAAAGCTCATTATAGGATGTATTATGATAAAATCATCTCCCTGCTGTCAGAACTGTTGTCAAAGGAGTGAGTTAAAATCAGCCCAAACACTTATAGCAGTGATTTGCAAGAGAAGGGCTCCCAGTGTTTGCAGAGCGTCAAATGACCTTGATGACACTCCTAATTCTTCTGCTAGGGATGTATTTAAGATAAGTCAGTTCCTGAAAGGGAGCATCCTGAGCCTTGTCAGGTTAAAGAAGGCAGATCACAGATTTTGCTTTCTCCTCAGTGTGATTTTATTGTTGATCTTTTTCATGGTGAGAGGTGTTTGAAGCTGCCATCGCTGCTCAGGCCACTTTGTGTTCCTCCATCTGTGTGTAAACCCCATCTGTCTGCAGGAATTGTATATGCACAGCTTGTCATCCTCTTGAGTCTCTGATAGTGGAGATTGTGGCTGTAATAATGCAGGAAATCATTTTTATTAGGATCAGAAATTGAATTAGATAATGAGCTTCATTGATGAGAAATTAAATCTAACAACGGGGAATTGCCTTAAGTTAGTGTAGCAAGAGTTCCATTACTCTAAATGTAAAAGTGGCTGCTTTCAAGTTGCTTTTAACCTGGTGAGATATAAGCTGGTGTGATACAAGCTGGTGTGATACAAGCTGGTGTGTTTGCCTAGGAAACGGGGTGCTTGGTCACAACAGTTCAGTTGATACCAGCTAGATATTGCTTCGTGAATGAAATAAATACCTTTCTACTTTAACAGCCTTCCAGAGATCAATGCCATGAAACAAAACTGTGTATGTGATGCTCATCCCTGAGGCAGGGCTGATGCACCGTTACTGGTATGTCTGTCATGTTTCATATTCATACAATGACTTTTTTCCACCCATGTATTCCTTAGGCAAACCTTAAGTCTTTTGGGGTGGAATGTTCTGTGTATGTTGTCTTTCCTGTTCCTACATCTAATTATGGGAGGAAAAAATTCCTGCCTCACTTTTATACAGAGACAAGTTGAGCTGGGCTGGGATAGGGAGGATGCTGAGACCACAGGATTAGCTGGGAAGGGCAGAGTAGGCTGAAGAAGGGATCCATGAGGTGTAAGGATGGAGGGTGCTGAGCATCTGTTGGAGTGGGCAACCTTGTATTTAGTGCTGGGACTTGCCCCCTTGACATGGGGGATGGAGATAACTGAGACTGACACATGAAGAGCTCAGTGGAGGGGAAATGGGTGGTGTGAGGGGTCCTCCTCCAGTGCCCTGGGGCATAACACACGCTGCTGGTCCCTCCACTGTAGAGAAATGCCTTTGAAACACACTGGCCATACTTTAGTAGTGTTTGAGAGGTGACGGTCACAAGTAATGGGTACAAGAGATTCCAACTGGACATGAGGAAAATTTTCCCCAAGGAGAAAAATCAGCCACTGGAATGATCTCCCCAGGGAAGTGGTGGATTCCCCAACACTGGACACTGTTAAGATTTGCCTGGACAGGGTTCTGGGACATCCAGTCTAGGTCCTGCTTTGCCTAGAAAGGTTGCACCGAATGATCCTTGAGGTCCCTTCAACTTGGGATTCCATGATTCTGTGACCCAAAGCAGTGGCTCCCAGCACTGGTGTGGAAATCACTGGTGGCACAGACCCCACTGTTTTAGCTTTGGGGATGCTTCCTTTGCCTCCTTCTGTAGCTCAACACCATCCTCTGCTGCTGCTGCCCTGCTGGATGTGGTGCCTGAGCAAAACTGGGACCCAGACATTGCACAGTTTAAATCCTGGTGCAAGAACTGTGGAAATCCATCCTAACAGCTGGATCCTAAACAGCTCCTGAGGATGCTCTGTCAAGTACAGTGACGTGCTTGTATTAAACCAGCAGATGAACTTTTGTGACCATATCCAGATGGGCTTCACTTGAGAGAGATATAGTCAATTGGAGGTTTACTGGTGTTCAGGGGACTGCAGTAACTAACAGCAGTCCTGCTGCAGGGCCAGTCCTGGGCAATCACTTGACTTCATGAACTTGATTGCATGTTCCCTTCCTACTCACCTATACTAAGTTACATCAGTGACATGCAATAGGGTCCTTCTCTGCATCTGAAGCTTCATTAATTGCACAGGAAAAAAGACTTACTGAGGGTGCCAAGAAGCAGACAGCAGTGTTTGCAGCAGCAGCACTCTACAGGAGAGCAAATGCTCTTAACTTCATACAAAAGTCAAATCTAAAAGTAAGTCTGTCTGCTGCGATGGGCTCAGGTAATACCTGCACATCTGCACTGTCTCTCTCTATTTCCCTCATCAACATTGAAAGGTTCTGGGTACATTTTATGGGCCTGAGATGAAATCTCAGTGAGTTTGTTCCTCCTTTGTAGTTTGTGCCTCCTGACTCTGACTTCAAAGTTGATCTTTTCAGACTCCTGATAACATTTAACTTTGCAGCATTCACCAGCAGCTACTTCACTGCGCTGGAGTAAATCGTGACCGAGACACAACTTTCCTGCTCTTGGGGTTGATGCATGTTTAGATACTGCTCAAGCCACCCCCATCAACAATCAATGGGGAAAATCCATTGAGAGTAAAACCCAGAGAGGAAAAGGAAATACTGAAGATAGACTGAAAACCATGGAAAGATGGATTCATGCCAATAAACACTCCATGGAGCAGCATCACCCAGGAGGAAAGTATCTTCGGTTATTCCATTCCTGCAAATTTTCCTGCATTTTAGAAGTTTTTATCTTCCAAATTAATGGTGAACAATTGTATGTCTGGTAATTGCCATTAAATCCCAATCCAATTTATAACTTAACCTGTCCTTTCCTTTCTCTGTTTCACACCTAAAGCTACTTCACATCAGGTACATCTTCCATTCACATGCCAACAATATTCTGCTGACAGTATTCTCTTTAAACCCATAATAATCTCTGTGTTATTCCAATGCCAGCATTTTCCTTTCACACTTATTGTTCCTTCAGCAGAAAATGTTCCTGCAGAAATCCGGCTGTTCCAACACACTGAACTCATTCATAAACTGTTCACTTCTACCACTGTAAGTATATTTCAATCGTGTTGTCTTTACTGAATGTCCTTTCTTAGGTGTCATTTCAGATTTAACTATTCTAATATTTCAGTTCCTGTTTGACATCGCTTTTGGATTGTTCAGTGATCTTCTGTTTCATAACTGAATCATGTTTTCCTGTCTTCTTTCAAACTTCAGAATCAGTGGGTTTACTTGCTGGGCTTTTCCTATAGTCTCTTCAAGGCTTTTTGATTGATTCTGGCAAGGATCAATCTTTTATTTTCCTTGATAGCTCCTTTTATTATCTCCATAAAACCTCCTCTGTCAGTTCAATTGAGCTGACTGTATTTGCACCCGTGAAAATGCAGCCATCCACTTTATGATAAAATGCATTTTTCTGTAAAGAATAGCATTAACTTTCCATTCTCATGGATTTGGAAAGCTTTCTCTACTCTTTCCAGTTGATTTGGGCACCACTATTCTATTTGAAGCACATGAATTTAAAGAGGTTCATTTCACACTCAATGTTTGTTGTGTGAGATGGGGCATCCTCAGGAGGCCGTGGTGCACTCTGAAGAGATAGATGCTGGTGGTCCCTCTCTTGGGCCACCTTCCGTGAAGGATGGCATTGGTCACTCTATAGGACTAAAATACCATATCTGCTGTGATTAATGCCTTAAGCTTTTCCTTTAAGCCACTGATCTGGGAAGCTTTCTTTTTCCCTTTAAATTGCTGTCTCTCAGCAAATTGTTAAATTCTTTGCGGGGTTTGTTTAGTTCCAGTGTAACCCCCCAGCACCTATTTTTCTACTCACCAACCCCCTTTAATTCACTACTTCAGTAAATTGATGATAAGGAGCTGTGATATAAAATAACCTAATGAAGCGAAGAGTATACCTAGCTTTCAGATTGATTTTAAACAGTCAGTCTCAAGGGGGCTTTATGGAGCAGCCATTATCCTTGTCTTCACTTACCTGACAGGGAGAAGAGAGGAGCAGTGATTTATTTAACTGAGTTGCTGAGTGCAGGATAATAGCATCCCCTTCTCCTGGGTCCCAGTCCTGTCCTGCTTATAGCACATTGCACTGCTGGCTGCCTCTGTTGGCTTTTCTTTTATGTTTTTCAACTCTTTTTTCACTCTGGATAATTATCTGAGAGGAAAATTAAATAGTAATTGTTGTAACACTGTGTTTCACATTACACAGTAAAACCAATATGGATTTAACATAAGGTGGGTTGGAGAAGTGGGCTGTAACTAAAGGACTCTTCATCAGGGACTGTAGCAATAGGACAACGGATAATGAATTTGAACTTAAACAGGGGAAGTTCAGGTTAGATCTAAGGCAGAAGCTCTTCCCTGTGAGGGTGCTGAGGCGCTGGCACAGGATGCCCAGAGCAGCTGTGGCTGCCCCATCCCTGGCAGTGTTCAAGGGCAGGCTGGACACAGGGGCTTGGAGCAACCTGGTCTAGTGGAAGGTGTAGGGGGTTGCAATGAGATGATCTTTACAACTTAACCATTCTATGATTTTATGTTATTCTTGCTCTAGTAACTTCAGTCAATGGGTAAAGACCAAATACTGTTGTTAACACTACTCATTCTTCCTGCAATGGTCAATACAATGGCTTCTAACCTTTCAGACCCCCCCAAAAAAAGATGCTTCTTATATTTCCTATTTATCCTCACTCAATAACACACAACCACCATATGTTATATAATCTCACAGAAAGGTATACAGTACATCATTTTAAGTAACATACATGAAGATATTAAAGGAGAGTATGTGAAAACATGCATCTGAATGACATGTCTGCATCTGCTAACTCTTTGTGCTATACGACATCACATGATCATTTAAGGGCTTTTATAAACTGTTGATGCTATGTGAAGAGACCTTTCTTTAGCTAATAGAAGACTCCTCTGTTGTTCTCTACTAATATGACTGTTCTGTGGTTAAAGCCCAGCCGGTAACTCAGAACCATGCAGCTGCTCACTCACCCCCTCCCTCTTCTTCCCCCCTGCTCCCGGAGGGGTGGGGAGGAGAATGGAAAGGATGTAACTCCCACGAGTTGAGATGAAAACAGTCCAGTAACTAAGGTATAACACAAACCACTGCTGCTACCACCAATAGCAATATTGATAAGGGAAATAACAAGGGGAGAGAATACAACCGCTCACCACCCGTTGATCGATACCCAGCCCGACCCGAGCAGCAATCTGCGCCTTCTGGGTAACATCCCCCAGTTTCTACACTGGGCATGACATGCTGTGGTATGGAATACCTCTTTGGCTAGTTTGGATCAGGTGTCCTGTCTCTGCTTCCTCCCGGCTTCCCCTCTTCCTTGGCAGAGCATGAGACTCAGAAAGTCCTTGGTGAGAGTAAACATTACCGAGCAACAGCTAAAAACATCGGTGTTATCAGCGCTGTTCCCAGGCTGAAAGTCAAAAACACAGCACTGCACCAGCTATTAAGAAGGAGAAAAATGACTGCTACTGCTGAACCCAGGACCCTTCTCTATGTGAAACTGACATTTATTAATAGATTAATACAAAAATTATTAATAAGTATAAGCTACTGCCCAGCAGTCATTGTGCCAGGGCAGGAGAGCTCAGGCTTAGAATAACAGGAACGGAAAGATAATTCCAGGAGCATCCTCTTCACACAGTTCTCGGACAAGATGGCAACCTGCAGCAGGATTCTCATAGTAGAGGAGAGAGTGCAGGCAGTCATCAGGTTACCATGCAACTGCTCATCCTTGACAAAGCTAACTGATAAAACTAGTTTATACAAGCAAAGATACTGCTTATAAATGCAGCTAGTGGGCCGATTAGCATAAGCTCATGACAAGTGCCCTATGCTGTTAAATAACAGCACAGAAAAAGAAAGATTTAAAATACCAGTTGGAAAAATAAACACTTTGCTTAACAGGAGGCTCCCCTGACATGCATTAAGTTCAGAAAAACATCTTGCTAAACCAGATGGTTATTTCACTTAGATCTCTTTACTACAGAGATACAGTTGCTAGATAGCAAAGGATACACAAAAAATTCACAATACGCATGTACCAAAGCTGTTTTATAAAAATAATAAAGTTTTAAAAGCACCTTTACTATAACAGTGTACTTAAACACTAAATGAAAGCAAGTTGTCAAAACACCCAAGCACAGAGAAATCCTGAATTATAAAGCCTCTCCCCAGGGAAACGAAAGATCTACATGAATACTTTTAATAAGGCTTTACAACCATGCTTTACGGAAAGTGCATACACTCTCACTCTCTGATACTGGCTCAATTCCTAATAGCAAAGGTCGTGCTGAAAGTAAAAGTCATGGTTTGAAGGTTACATTATTGTAAATATTGTGTTACAGTTTGTATCTGTGAGTGCCTCATCATGTATTAATTTGGTTCCCTGTGTCATGAGCTGCAGTACAGCATCAAAATTATGACTGGAAGTGGCAGCTATTTAGAGAGGTAGAAGCAAATTAGCAAGTATTAAGAATTAAAACTGTAAAAATTTCACAGGTATTCAAATTATGTTATTCATAAATTAAAGCAACTACAAGAATATTAATTATGCTCCTAAAAGTATTTTATGCTAATAACATAAAATGTTAAAAGCGTAAGTCACACCACTTATCTTTTGGGAGCAAGATGCATGAGCCTTACTGTAAAGTGCACTTACCGGTGCTGGATTATCTTTAGCTTCCACACCAAAAACATCTCGTTGTTTCACTGTCAGTAAATCAAGTTCTTTAGTATCATCATCGTCATCATCATCACCTTCAAAGAACTGCACAGAGTCTGAGTTTGGTACCCTACTTGGTACAGGAACTTCTTTTTCTTCCTTCTCGTCCTCCAATACCTCTTTTGATTCATCCTCAGACTCGCCACTTTCCTCAGCACCTTCACTGGAAGCAGAACATTCTTCAGCTTCTTTACTTCTCTCCTTTTTCTTTGTTTTGCTAACAGACACCTTGCCACTGAAATTGGTTCCACATTTCTCCACTTCTTCCTCATTCATCGAGGAGAGGGAATTTTTATTTTGCTCTGCCTCCTTCAAGTGATCTGTCCCATCAGCTGCCTTCTTTGCAGATAGCTGTTTCTGAGCTTTCTGAAGAAATCTCACACGAGGTGCCATTGCAAGACCAAGTGATCTAAAGCATGAAATAAAATAAATAAATTAATCTGAAAGGCAAACACACAAAATCTGACTACATTAGAGGCCCTCATCAATGACTCAACTGATTCAATTTTAATTATGGTAACTTGTATGAATACATTTTGACCAACCTTTTTACAAAACAGTATTTGGCCTACAACAGAACAATCTAGCTTGAAAAATGTAAGCTAACATTAAGTGAGGAAGGAAGATGAAATAACTGAGAACTCTTAAGAACAGTTACAAATCCTCCCAGGAAAGAAAGCAAACAAAGAACCTGAAAAGCTGTAGACAAGAACAGATTATCTATGATTCACAGTAAAATACTGTGGAAGAAACACCGATGTAATTTGGTATTGAGTATATATGGATGTCATGTCAAGGACTGAGACATCACTGACCTCTCTCAATGTCCTTCACTGCTAGAAATGCAGCCAGAACATTACCCCCACCATCTTATGGTGACTGAAAGATTAGAAGAGCAAACGCAGTATGGATAAATGAATGACTGCAGAAAAAGCTATGGAAAAGACATTTCTCCCTCAAAGGAAATCTCTCCTGCCTGCATCCCTTTACAGCAAGGCTTTAATTTCATGGCATATCAAACCTGATCCTATCAAATCCAAACTCAAAAAAGCAGTATTTAAGCCTCTTTCAGAGTTTATGAATCTTCTCATTAGGTGAATAAAAAATGTAGGGGCACACTGGCACTGTACAAGGAACACACAGAGACCACAGCTACATTTCAAAACACATAATACAGAAGTGATAGTGAGTTTGTAATAGTCAGAGCTTGTATGTATACTTAACAAATGAGTATTTAACAAACTAAAATGGCTACATATATACAAAGAAATATAAAAGACCAGTCTCTTGATTCAGATTGTTCAGTTCTACATCACCTCTCCTCTCAATGCTGCTTGTTTCAAGTACACAGCATTATGTCTTCCCTTCACCACACGGGTCTGAAAATAGAAACTTGAGTTGCATCACAGGAGAAAAATCAAATCTATACTTTCTGGTGGAAATGTCATTATGAGCAGTCCATGAAGCATCCAAACGGTACTGCAGAGCTGCAAGAGTGGACTGTAGGCCCCAGAGAGCCTTGAACTGTTAATGGCAGCACAAGGGACAGAGTAGTCAACAGGAGAGGCACCCTGCTTAAACAACAAACAAGCATGCAAGAAACCAAATGCAACCACACCTGTGGTTAAACAGGGCAGTTTTGGTAGTGGCCACAAGCTAAGGCACTGAGAAGTGGACACACCTCCAAAAAAGCAGCCCACACTGTTCGGACAAGGAACAACTTTTTCAATAAAGTCTGTCTTAATTTTAATGTAAAGTTCATTTTGTTTAAGTATTTTTGATAAACCAGTACTGCCATTCTACAAGCAATTAATAGTAGTAATAAAGCAAATGGAGTTTAATGAAAAAAAAAAAAATCAAAGAAGGTTTTCATCCAGCGTATTTTTCACATTTATTAACAGCGCACTGCTGCAAGGATAACACAACACATCTGAGAACTGAAATTGGAGCAACCAGCAATCTTAAATTTGTTTCAGTGTTTGACACCTAAACCTAATTACCTCTGCAATGAAACTATGTGTTGAAGTTTGGCCTATTGACTAACTGAAACAAAAATAACCAAACAAAGTAGATGTAATGCTTCACTGCAGCAGCTGGAGGAGATTCAAACCTGGAACTGGACCTTAACACCAGACACAGCAAAACACAAATAAAGAGATTGCTACGATGTCAATGAATGTGCAATCTCCTCGGCAAGGCAATCGAAGTAGCTAAAAAAAAACTCTTTGCAAGAAAACCACTTTTTTGCTTTTTCAGATTTCACAACCTTATTTTACATAAAGTGTTGCTGTCAGCCACTGACAAAGTATTGCAAGTAATAGTAATGTATGGCAATTACTCAATCTGTGTTCACTTCTCTTCTGCAGACAGACACAATGTACACTTGGTTGCAAACTCTGATTTTCATCACAGCTTCTCTTCTATGTCTCCACATCTAGTAACAAAGCTCAGGATCACGGCTGCAGAGAAAGGCTTGACAAGGTGAAGAAACTATTTTCTCCACAGGAAAAGCTGAAAAAGTCAAAAAGAGCAGCCCATGATGTGGAGGAGACTTCACCACAGCTTTTCTCGTTCAAGTATGAAATCCCACCTGCCAGATTGCTGTTCTGCACTGATGTCTTACTTTAATAATTGCATAAAATTAATTATCAGTTAGTGTTGGCCAATTTTCTACACTGCCTAGCAACCCTATCAAAAAAGACTAGTGCAATAAGAATTCAAGTGACATCTGAACGAAAGGAATACAGCCCTCAGACCTGGGGGAGAGAGAAGGTTTTAAGGTGAAATTGGTAAGAAAGTAATAGTAGAGAAGCTTAAAGTTGTCTGCAGAGAATGTCCAAACACTTTTAATTATATAACTTCTCCAAGAAAAGTCAGCACTTTGTCTCATTACTGCTTCTTTTCCATAGTATATTCCAAATGAAGAACAACTTGGGACAAACATACTCTATTACTGCTAAGAGTTTCTTTAGAATTTATTTCTTAATAATTTGCCAAGTCTAGAGTCATACTAAAAAACATGAATATATGAACTAGATTTTCTTTCCATTAACTAGGAAGGACAATATCAGTTTCATTAATTCATTAGATGGCAGTCAGACCACAATTCTACTCCGACTGAAGTTACAGGTATTCTTTGATTTTAGTGATAGCATTTCACACACTCTTCTGTAACCAGAAATATACAAGGTTTTCTCATAAAGACACACAAAAAGCAGATAAGTTATTTAGTGAGATTTCATAAATTCTAACACACTAAAAACTTGCTAAAACCACAATGTAGTCCTCAGACTATGGTAGTCTTTAAAAGGCGACACAAATTCAGCTGACAAACCAAAAAACAATCTTGTTTCATATTTTGGTGTGACATGCAATGACTTCTTGGGAGCAAGCTCTTTTAGAAAGACATCTTAAATCAGCTACTAAAAGCTATATTGAAACCAATGGATTATTTCGCTACTGTAAATGAAAGTACAGTTGACAGTTCTATTCATCAACAGAAACTGAAGTGGCCAGACATCATTGTTCCCTAACACTGAGCAGGGAATGCATAGCTTTAACTGAACAAAATACATGCAGTGTTCAGGTACCTCCTTCAATTCAAAGCAAGTACACAAAGATTTTCAGGAAATAAATCAAAAGAGTAAAACTCCAAAGAAAGAACACTGTATAGCTTTAAGAATGGCAGATTTGTTTGCTATTGAATAAGGAAAATCAAACATTAGTAAACATTTTTTTAAAATTAATTCAAATGAATGACGTATCAAACTTAAAATACTGCCTTTTCTGAAGTTTGTTAGTTACGCTTAAGCACAGACCTTCAGTATGCTTATACTAACACAGTAACTTCACTGTGCCTCTATCTGGATTGGGTGAAAAGCTGGGAATATCTCAGCTCTTTAAAAGGATAGAATTTTCAATGCTGCCAGCAAATTCTGCCCTTGCACAAACAGATTAAACAGGAAATTTAAGACCAGTTCAATCTTTCAATTTTTAAGAGTCACAAAAGCTCCTAACTTGCGCCTAGAAGATTTCCACCACTTTTTGAGATATAAGCCAGTTTTAAGGAAGATGAGGTCACTTCTGCAGAACTGCTGCACAATAATTACACACAAGTTAGTGCGTCATTCTAATACTAAGTTACTACATTTACTAAATATAAGATATATTTCATTAGTGAACCTCTTTGAAATTATATGAACCCATAAAAACACAGCACAGTGATTTCTTGTACTGCAGAACAGCTTCAGACAAAAACTGAAAATAGCTTGAAAAAGGTTAAAACCTCCCACAAGCTATTTCAGAAGAAATGTGTATTACTTGCCTTGCAATATATGCTACATCTATATTCAACATTTGAAATGTTTTCAGAAGGCAGGATGAGCAACCATTTGAAAACAGGGGAAATCAAATCAAGTGAAGTGACACCAATATGAATTAACAGGCTTTCCAGATGGTCTAATTAATAACCAAAATGAACAGAGAAACTGCTTTTGCTGTGTTGTTTACTTTACCAGCCAGTTTATCCCTCCACCTCGGGGAGCTCAAATTACTCCACTAATAATGAGCACCAAGCTAATCAAGATTTTATGGGTCAGGATCAATGAGAAGGCCAACAAAGGGGATGTCATGGTTGGAATCTAATCTCTTAGAAGACCAAGATAGAGTCTTCTTTACAAAACTAAAAGAAGCCTCCACATTGCAATTGCAGGCCCTGGTGCTTTTGGTACCTGAGCCACTCTTGACACCTGCTCAAAGGGCAACACAGCAAAGCACAAGCAACAAATTTCTAGAGCATTTCTAGATAAATTAAAGAGCATTTCTGCAAGTAAGTTGGATTAGCCAACTCTGAGAGTCATTCTACTGGAACTGCTACTCATGCATATGCAAGTACATTTACTTCTAAGGTGAGTGAAGGTCAATAGCTGGCTTGGCTGTAAAATGAGAAGGTAGTTCAAGATCCTAGAAGAAACAAGGATGATGACTAAGAGAATAATGACCGTGGACTTTGAGAGAGGAGACTACAGCTTGTGCAGAGATCTGTATGGCAGGATCACTACGCTCAGAAGCTTACAGAAGTAGTTACAGGAAGCTCAGAAAGGGATGGATGGATCTCCGGGTGGTTGAGGGGGCATTGCATGAGAAATGCCCCAACTACAGATCATTGAAGGGAATACTGAGGTTCATACGAATAATACCATATGAGGCTAAGATTAACTAGGTAACAGCATGAGAAATACTAACTGCAGCTACAGGTGTACGAAGACTGGAAACAACTGGGAAAAAGCAACTAGGGGTAGGCTCTTTAGCTGTAAGGAGACTGGGCTTGTAGAAGAGAAAGTACAAGGGCAGCGAGAAGGAGGACCCAGAACCAGCAAAGGGATGATGAGATGTGCAAAGCCTGTGATGGGTGCTGCCTGGGGGCGGTCTGTGACAGGCAGCCCTGTGCTTGCTCATGGCAGCTGGAGCAAGGTAACAAACAAAAACCTTTGCCCTAGCCATCCAGTCAGGGTCAGGCCTACATCCAGTCTACATCTCACTCTGGTGAGAGTAAAGTGGGTGCTTTCCCCCCTCAGTGAGAGGACAGACTGATGCTGACAGATGGATCATGTATCCTGGCATCACCCACTTCAGTCCTGACAGCACCCACGGCTTTGTAACACTGATCTATAAGCAATACTTGCAAAATTAGCTCGGTACTAAGTTGTGTCTATCAGACATTTCACAAATAACTTGCCTTCAACCTACTTTATTTATTCTCTATGTACTAATACAGGGATAAACAGATGAAAATATGCTGCATTCCTCCTGGAATACATGAGGAAATTCACAGAGGAAATTACTTCGCCTGCAGCCCCATAGATCTGTGACTAACCTGTCCATCCAGCACACTCACTTGTTAAGATTTGCCCTGGAAACTGGCATACCTTAGCATTTAACAAAGTACAGTGCCTGGGATCCCTGCATCCTTTTTACCTTGTCTCCTAACCAACAGGCCAGACTAATTAATTATTCCTTTCCACACTGTTGTTTGTTTACATTTTCTTATGTTTTCAAAGCTGTCCTTTGCAATGAAAAGACAAATTTCTCTTTTATGCAAGCATCAAGGTTCTCCTTCACCAAACTTAAAGGCTGCCTACATTAACACAAGATCTGCAAGTCTTCCACCAGCAAATTATTCTTGATAGCAATCTGTAATGTGAAGATACTGGAGAGAATACTAATGTACCATAGCTTAGAGGTGATCAGTCTCTAGAATACGTATGTGTATATACGTATAGACTTGCATACATACACTTTAATATATTTTTCACAAACACATACTAATTCTATATAATATATAAAAAGAAAAAGACTACTGCTTTTCTACAGACTCAACACAGATTAAAAGAATCTTTGTGCAGAGACATGCCAGGCAAGAGCAATGAAGAAAATGGACAACAGCCTGACAGACTGAAATACAAACCTGACAGGGGCATTAAGCAGCCTATTTTCTCTGCAGGATTTTTAGTGGAGTAACATCTATCAAGTTAGCAGAAAATCTCCACAGAAAGGCTGAAATACTTTTTAGAGAACACACACAAAAGGGAAGAAAAGATTCTGAATCCAGGCTTTGCCACAAGTTTGTGCACGGAACGTAAAGCAAGGCTGCTCCTGAATGCAGAATTCAAACACACCAGACTCTGAAGACCTTTCAGATAAATTAAGCTGACTGATCCACTATATAAGTGGATGCGCACTGAATTGAAAAGGGGACTGCAGAGTGTATTTAGGTAGACTAGCACTCTGAAGAGTGTATAAGAAGAGAGCCAACAAACTGTTCATTTAGAGCAGAATCTCCAAATTATCTCCCAGATTTACTGTGTTCTGACTTTTTGATTACATTTCCATATATTTCATACCCTTGACTAAACCTCTCCTCCTCTCTCCAAACAACTGTCTGGTTTCCTCCACTTTAATGCAGGAATGACTTACTAGTAACTTTGCAAAGCTGGAATTAGAACTGACTTTGATGAAAGACCAAATCCTGGCACAGAGGCCTGAGACAAACAGAACTGTAGACTACTCTGTTCACATCAATATCAGATACTAGATGGCCACACCATGCCAAAATTCAGAAAGAGGCACTGGGATTCTAAAATTCAGCATTACTAGCATCTGTCAGTTGGTTTCTTAACACACTGGCTAAATTTGTGCGGTCATTCCTCTCAGCCCTAATCTTCTGCCACTACTCCTTACATCCAGAATAGCAGACCTATTAAGACGCTTTTAGGTTTTAAAGATGCTGACAAATCACACAGGTGAATGGACAGGCAATGTATCTAGTGAAATTTTTCAAGTTTCTATTAGTTCTCCTTTTTAAAAAACTTCTAAGTCCATAAAGTAAGAAAGCTTCTTTTATAATAGGCTTACGTACCTTAAAAAACACAATCATGTTAATTGTAGCACAGCACAGGAAGACCAGGTGTTCTACAGTCTAGTAATTTGTCACATTTTAGTTCATTATGCCACATGTTGACAAGTTTGAAGACTTAAGTCTTCTCTGTATGAAATTCCAGACATAAAATTAATTTACCATGCATCCTTGAGCATCTTCTTGCTCCCTCCTGACTACCCTATGTCCCATGAGATTATTTGAAAACTTCACATCTTAAAACAATCTCAGGTGGTTGTCATCTGTAAAGTCAACCTGTCAAAATTAATTTCCCTCCCATACAAAATGTGGAATGATTCACATATATGTACAAAAATAGACATAGTAAAAGAGATGCTATTCAGTCCAGTGCAAGATGTTTCATCTTTACGAAGTACACTGAATCTTCTGAAAATAATTTATGTCCAAGGAGCAAGGTCTAAATCACACTCAAAATGAGACTGCAATATATCATCTTTAGGTATGACCATTTCTTTTTAAATACTGCACTTCACAGGTGGGCATTTAGCTATGAGGCTGAAGGGTGAATCTGGGGGGAAAGATTAAAAACAAAAACCCATGACAAAAAAAAAACCCACAAAAACCACCAACAAAATTCAAACCTATTATTCTTTACTCTTTTACTTCACAAGTTTTGTCTTCTATTGTGTATAGCAAATGTAGAAGAGTTATTTCTCTCTATAGACATACATTGGTTTTACATGTAATTTCTATTTAGAATATCCTTGAAAATATGCAAAAGCACAGCATAGATATGAAACTGTAAATACATTACAAGACTGTCCAATTCTATCTTAACATAGTCAAAACAGCTATTTAAAGCTATTACACACTGCAAAACTCACTAGGCAGTATTCACTTTCCAAGCTGATCATACTTACAGGGCATATTCTGCTAGAGGCAATTTGAAAACATCAAATACTTCTTTATTCTTCATTAAGTAAACTGAACGCAAGTAGGATACAAAACACTGAAAGAAAAATAAAAGTATTCAACAAAAAAAGGGAACCATTCAATTTCCAACACATTAAACTAACATTATGCTGTTGCTCTGAATACAAAATAGAATTTTACTATGAAGAGGTCTAATATTGATTTTGACTAAAGTTCTTTTACACAATACCCATCGACTAAAATTTATCAGTACTACAGAAATGATGGAACTTCAAGTATCAAAATATTTCATTAATGCACATTAATTGGCTGAATTTCCCCAACAGTCTGTAATGTTTTCCCTAGAAATAACATAAAACAAATTGGTCAAAGGGAAACATCATTAGTTCTTTCTTTTTCCTCCAGCTTTTCTGAATGTTATGCTACATTGATATCTGAATCATGTGGAAGCAAGAACAGACTGCGCTGCTATCAGTCTGAGGTGTCCTGGCTTAATCTTAGCCTCTAACAGAAAGCGATTCAACTTTCACTGTGGCCTATGGAAATTCATTATTACCTTGCATTTGTCATCATTTCATTACATATGCACAATGAATGCAACTCAGCTGACCAACACAAATTCACTATACAATGTCTACTAACACCAATTTAAGGTTGAAGTTTCAATTAATCCCAGACTTTAACCAAGAAAACTGGAAGCTCCACATAACCGAGTAACTTAATCTTGTGTTGCATTTTCTCTTCATTCTTCCCAAAAGGAGAGATACTTACTCATCTCATGTTTCTTTTATGTAGTTTATTTCTGCCTATCATTAGCAGCATAAATACTGGAATATTTCAAGTATTAGAAAAGATCCTTGGATTTCTGGTGTTCGTAACCTAATTTCTAACACATGCCAAAACTCCTACCACAAGGCTTAAACCTTGTAAACTAGTAACAACAGCAAATTAACTCCTAGGGTTATATTCAAGCATACTATAATTACACCCTTGTTCTGCTACCTACAGACATCTATCAGAGAAAATTATTGTATTAATAATTCATGTGGAATTATTAAAAAAAAAAAAAAAAACAACCAAAAAAAACCACCTTGTTAACCTGAGATAGAGGAAGAAAAGACCCAACAGTCAGAGAGCACTGATCTCTTATGGGGATTCTTTAAATGCTTAGAAGAGAATAAACATTTCCAAAAGCAAAAAGAAAAATGAGACAGTAATTAATGTCATAAAGTCATACTTCTCCTGTTGGCAAACGGAAATAAAAACTATTAATTGTAAGATATGTAGAGCTACAAGATACACTTTTCAAGCTGCCCAACACTTCATTATAGAAGTAAATTTTCATTTGCTTATTTTTCCAAATGCTAAGTTGTTGGGTAAAGTTTCCTGTCTAGATTATGTCTTTCAATTAATTTTAGCAGTGGAAGGTGCTAGCATAATCCATTCAACTGCTACCGAAATGAGGTGTGGAATAACACACTTGTTTGCTCAAATTAAATTGTTAATCATTTTAGGAAGACAACCAGAAAGGCTTCAAATTTGACAGATCTCATTAATCTACTGCTGTCTAGCTAGCAGTGACAAAAATAAATGACAGAGCCTCTTTGTTCTCTGTAGTGACAGGTGGAAAAAAGCAGGTTGAATCAGAAATATCTTTTCTGTGAATCTGAGAGCTGCAGATCCAAAGATTTACATGAGTCACTACACGCCGCAGGGTAGAAATCTCATTCTGCCTGTTGGATAACCTACAAAGCCATCCACATACTTTACTAGTCTATCTTTGGTACACATGGTCCAGAAATGTATAAATGATAGACAAGGGGCAGAAAGAACACACGTTTTGCATGGGTATCAAGCGCTACAACAACTAAGCATGAACCACCAAACAAATGCCAGATGTTCTAACTCGCATCTATCAGCTGTCAACAGGGTTCAGCCCACTGAGCCAGGTTTGTCATGGAGTGTATGCAGGATGGTGTTGCTCTATGTTCAAAGAAATAGACATCTTAATTAAGGTAAGAGGCTTCAAAGATCATTCAACAGTAGCATAATGATTAAAGTCTTCAGCTGATCTCATTCTCTATTATTTTAGACACTGTGAATTCTTCACCAAAGTAGGAACACTCAACACCTAAACTAGAAAAGTTAGATACAGCACAGAAACTTCCTACTTTACAAGAAGAGAAATGAAACACAGAAAGAGCAAATGACTTCTTCGATTTTTATTTGATTTCTGTACATTCACTTCAAGCTTCTTCTAAAATGCTGTCATCCCTCTTGGATTTTATTCAATTCTCCTAAGACTTGGTCACACTCTGTACACATAACTAGACAGCAGAGGGAGAACAAGTTTAGCCAGCCTGAGCTTTTTTCCTACTCTTCTATCAATTGCTCTTGTCCTCTGCTATTTTTGCTGGTTTGAAATCACTTTCAGAGTTTTTTTTAAATAACTGAACTTTACAAAAATGTTGTGTATTTTAACTTACACCACTATGGAAGATGTTAAGGTTGGGGAACAGAAACACGTAACAGCTCTATTACCATAGTAGCTAAAGGCCCCCAAAACCACCTGAGATTATTGTACTAGAAATACATAAGGCAACAAGTACTATGCTCTTCTAGTGTTCTACATTTAAATTTATTTATATATTTCTTGGATAATAGTTTTAAGTATTAAAACCCATCCAATTCAATTTATATGCTGTTTTGACAGAACTCAAAGTAACAGGGTATGACTGGAATCTCAGGCACATCCCTCTGGGTGTAATGAAGATTTAACAGACAGACATCACCTCAGCGTCCTAGCACCCCTGCACAGTAACATTCAAACTACCAAGAAAAACACATTCTTTTTTAAACCGGTTTTCAGAACTGGATGAATTGATTAAATATTAAAATTACAAGAAATGCCAAAGGGCAGCATCAGTCCATAAGAGACACTGCAAAGTTTTCAAAGAAGCCGCAGTCTGATTCATCCTCTCTCCAAGCAACAGCAGAGGAACCATGTCCTATCAAATGAACCACGAAGTTTGTTGAAGCAATTAGCAATCAAGTACTTACTTTCTCCTTTTTTTTTTCCTTTTTTATTTTTAAACAAAGTAAAATATTCTTGAAGTGAATAAACAAGCTAAGAGGACACATGCCCTCAACACAGTAAACTACATCCTACTGGAACTTCTGTGCCTAGCTGTGCTGTTTCACTGCTATTTGATCCATTCAGGTATTTATTTCTTACAAATGTCAAGAATTTGGCAGCTTGCAAGAGACAGGCTAAACAGCACAACATCCGTGCCTTTGAGAAATCCAGCATCCCAGACAAGGATCCAAGGTCAGAATTACACTTGGATCATTTTTATTCTTTTATTCACTGATACATTAAGACTACTGGGGCACATTTGCACAATATGCCTGAACACGCACACTTAATTAAATCTTACTAAGGAGGAATACTTTTATGATAAACCACCTGTCCATACTTTAAGATTTTCAAAAACTGAATGTAAGATGACACAGCACTGCTATCCACAAATGAAAAACTGCAACAAAAATGGTTTGAAAGGGTAATTAAATGGCAATTTTAAAAGAATTCAAAATTAATTTTTATCTCTAACTCTGTCAGAAAGTTCATGATTGATTTGAGTCTTGTGCTACTTTGAAACTTTATCATTATCTTATCTGGCCCAATTCAGAATGATCTCTCTACCTTTTAAGAGATCTTAAAAAGTCAATGCCAAGAACACAGAGGTTTGTTAGTATTTTCATTCCAAGTAAGATTATGCTGACTTCCTCCTACTCTCATCCTCCTCCAAACAGCTGCTCTGTCACTTCTGATACAAATTTGTGTAACTGCAACTTCCTGTGGTGGTTACAATTGACTATAATATGTCCCCAGTACATCTGGCCTGTGCAACTTTTGGACGAAGCATTTCACATGCTAGAAGTAATTCTTTGTTCACTACAAAAACCTGGGATACCTAAACATCAAAAAGTATCCCCTCCCTTGATCTGCCAGCAATGCTGTGCTTAATGTCACCCAGAATGTGGCTGGCCTTCTTTGCTGCAAAGGCATATTGCTGGCTCAGATTTACCCTGTTGTCCACCTGATGCCCCAGGTCCCCTTTTGCAAAGTTCTTTTCCAACCATTTGGTCACAGTCTGTACTGGTGTATGGGGTTCCTCCTTCCCAGGTTCAGGTCTCAAACAGCTCGGAAAGACTCAAACAAAACATTAAAATCCCCTCTAACAGCTGAGAAGCAGTGACTACTAAATTAAAAATTAATTTCATATCCAAGACTCTAAAATAAGTATGTCCTCAAGTATGTGCCTTAATTTGGGAACGACAGCAGTAGGTCAGCTGGCTCTTCAGATATTAATGTCATGAGCCCATGTTGAGCCTATGTCAACTTAAACAGGCTAGACAGGCATACTTACACCAACTGCTAATACACAGAAACATAGATTCATGATTATTGTTTCTACAGATGCCATTGTTTAAAGGTTAAAAAGTCAGAAAAATTCAGCAGTTGCAAGCACTGCTTCTAGGGCATACCTGAGCAGGTCAGTTATGCCAAAAGCAGTTCAATTTAACTAGCATACATCAAGAGCTATAGTGCAGCAGATGACTTACCCTTTGAGCTCTTTCTTTTAACTCCTGATCTTGAGCTAAGAAGGCTTGCATTCTCTTTTGGATGTCTGTAAGTTTTTCAGGATTAATTCTAGTTAAAAAAAAGAAAGAAAAAAGTTAGCTTTTATTATTAGAACATGCAAAAATAAGCACTTATTAAGTTCTCAGGAGTATTTTCACGTCTTCTGCACTGCTTTAATATGCATTAGTTATTACCACTCTGAATGGAACATATTAAGGATGAAGCATACACTCCTCAAACAATTAATACAGAAAAGACAAACGGAAGCTCAGACTTTTTATCCAGAGACAGTTTTCAGTGAAGCCAAAATCAGCAGTACTTCTTGAATTTATAAAAACACTGAGGAAAAAAGTAGAAAAAACATAATGAATTACAGTGCTACCTTATGCTGAAATAGTCTTTATAATAAAATTCACAGCATTTCTGACAAGCTTAAATAAGATCCACTGCCCTGAGAATGCTGAAATTTATGTACTTCTTTTTTACAGCCAGATGAGCAAAAATAAAGCACATTGAGATTAAACAAACTTAAGAGCTCCTCAAGATATTGATCAGGTGAATAAAGAAGAATAACTATTACAGAAAATGCCATTAAACCTAGTAAGAAGGTATACAATTCAATTCCTCTTCCAGACTCTGGATTTTTACACTTACACCCATGATACCTACATTAATCCAGGTTTATTTGCCCAGATCTTTTCTTATCTACTTCTGGTTTTGATCTGCTAGTGCCTCGAGTATATCATACAAACTACTGAACATCATAGGAGGTTAGTCCTCAAGCAGAGGTCAAAAGAGATGCACAGATTTCTCAATCTGGTCCTTGCTCCTGTGTGCCATGTTATCCTATACTGTACAACAAAACATAGCCTTTACTGAAGGAAGTCAAGAAAAAAAAGACAAAATCCTGTCTCTTCACATCGCAATAAGTCACTCTAAAAAACCATAACCAATTAAAATACAAGGTAAGAAACATTTTATAGTTATTTTTGTAATGTAAGATATTATGATCATCTATTATTCTTACTAAATATTAAAGCAGCAATTATGCAAGGAGTTGGAGGGTATTACTTTAATTTTTGAAGACATGAAACTTTACTCCCTCACCATTTCAATTTCTTATCTCTGTCAGAGACAGACAACAGAAAACTGTAGTGAGCACAAGAGCTATGTGTGGCTACAGCTTTAGTGAAAGATCAAAAAGCTGAGTTCCAGTTTCAAGCCAGCACATAATTTGCTCTGAAAGTGTAAAGGCTTAAGAAAAAAAAAAAGAAAGAGGCATAAAAAATTCAGTGGGGGACAAACTGACCAAGTCTTTGAAATGCAAAGCAGGATGGAACGCACACAACACACCAAAGATGGAAAAAGTAAATAGAAGGCTCATCTAGATTTTAGTCTATGAAACAAGACTGAGAAGTTGACAATTAAAATATTTACGATCCTAACAAAGGAAAAAGGTACAAACACAAAGTATACAACCTCACTGCAGAGGAAAGATAGAAGGAAGAGTAAAAAGGCTGGCTACATGAAATCAAAATGTTTACAATGATCTGAAATTCAAGAAGAAAGCTTAAAGTAGGACTGAAGACAAGTATAAAACCAGCACGAATACTAAGAGGAAATGGACTCTTCATCAGGGAATCAGGGACTGTAGTGATAGGACAAGGGACAATGGGTTCAAACTTAAACAGAGGAGATTAAGGTTGGATATAAGGACAAAATTCTTCACTATGAGGGTGGTGAAACACTGGAACAGGTTGTCCAAAGAAGTTCTGGATGCTTCATCCCTGGCAGTGCTCAAGGCCAGTTTGAATGGCGCCTTGAGCAACCTGGTGTAGTGGTAGGTGTCCCCCCATAGCAGAGGGGGTGGAACCAGATGATCTTAAGGTCCTTTCCCACCCAAACCATTCTATGATTCTAAGATTACATACATGGCACTATTTGGAGAGACAAACCTAAAAGCTAAACACTTAAATGAATTACTGTAACTTATAAGCTTGCCTAACAGCTAAGAACCAGTAAGCTAGAACCAACTATGCAAAGACTAGAAGGGGATTTTACGATATTGTCAGTCATTTTAACTAGGCTGTTTATTTCTTTTCTTACTCTGTGAGCACAGATCTCAAAGATAACCCCTTAAGAAGCAGCTTTTATCGTGTTACTCAAAACTTGGTGCAATTAAATAGTCTCAAGGTATTATTAAAAAGAATTTCAGTTTACAGCTTGCATCAAAAACTTTGAAGTTACAGACTCCTTACAAGTATATACATAATAGTTTATCATTTCAGAGTAGCTTTTTGCTATATTTGAATGCTTTAAAATACAGTATTTATTACTGCACACTTGCATTTTCCCTTGCTCTGTTTGAACAATGAAAAAGAGATATATTGTTAAAATCTGTAAATTGACAGCCTGTGCTGATTAGAAAGGAATGGGATACTAACAGGCTCCACAGGGAGCTTATATTTAAAATCCAAAATTAAGGAAAGAGCTCAAACGCTAGCCTTTGGAATAGGTATTCTGGAAAAGAGAAAAAGTTCTTCCCCTTTCTCCTGTCAAATTATGGAACTATTTTTAAAACTCTGTCTAAATGAAATAAAAGTGCTGTTTGCAATTCAGAAAATACAAAAAACGGAAAGTGACAGAGAACTGGTTCTTGTGATTCTTACACAAAATAACAGGCTAACTAGAACAGCAAAATACACACTTTAATTGACAGTGATGTTTTAGAAACATAAAACCTTCAGAATGAATTTCAGAAGCCTAGAGAGTTAAGCCCTGTTGGCAGTGAGCAATGCTCATTACCTTCTAACATGTGAGTTAGACTGTAAGACTCAAAATTCTTGAGAATCTAATGTTACATGAATATGCACAAACCAGACCAGAAGACTTGAACAGAAGACCTGGAACATGATTCATGGGTTGATGTAACTTCTTCATTTATTTATCAACTGACAAAACACTCCATGGTTGTATTAATTGGGAAAGTGGCTAGAAGTAAACAACCTAAGCAAATCTGTCGTTAAAACCTGGTTTGCAATCTAAAACCTAAAACTGGTTTGCAATCCACAAGTAATTTCAAAGAATTATTTATATATATATTTTTAAGGATTTTAGTTTGCCTCTTATTAGCATGATGCTAAAATCATTTAAGCCTTATCCACACTAGGCAGACAATTCTACGTAAAGAATTCCTCTTTATGATGATGTTTACAAATACTAATAATGTATGTTTTGCAGATTAAAAAAATTGATCTTGGGGCAGGTTTTTCAAATATATTATCAATCAAAAGCCCTGAACTTGCTTATAATGACTCCAGTTCAGAATGTTACTTAAATGTATTTATTATGGGCATATGTCTTAGTATCTTGGTAAAAGAATGAATTTTTGGGATGATGTTCTAAGAAAAAAAGAAGGGGGGGGGAATCAACCAGAGAGTTTTCCATCAGATTAGCAAGAATGTGTTAAGAGATGCAGCCATGGATGTCTCTGGAGAGACACATCTAACTTGCATTATAAATAGAAGATGCATTTACAGGGAGGGAAATGAAATATTTGCCTTATTAAAATTGAATTGTTTTTCTGGTACAAAAATACTGATTTGGATTTACATGGGTAAATACAAGCTAAAAAGGCTTTTTTACCATTTTCTGTGATAAGCTGTTCAAACAATTAGCTGCGTTACTCAAGAATTTAAGAGCTTAGCTATCAAAGAAAGGTGAAATATTTATAATGTGCATGAGATCAGATGTTTATTCAGTGAATATCAAAATTAATTATTTTAATAAATATTTTAAGAAGGAAAAAGATGAAGTTTGGAAAAAGAGACAATTTGCTTAGGCTGTGGTGGTTATACAACATCCTTTTACAGCACTACAACACTTACAAGAAAATAAAGTATCTTATTTTAATTCAGTTTCTTTTATTTGTTTCTTTACTGATATTGTCCACATTCAGTTGGGGGTTTTCTGGTTGTTTTTTTTTTGTTGTTGTTTTCTGTTGTGTGGGGTTTTTTTAACAGCAATGTCAAAAGAAAGCTTTAAGTACAATTAGACTTCTGGTAGTTGTTTAACTCCATTTTCACTGTTTTAGAAAGTACTGTCTCATGTTTGAAGTTCACACATCTTCTAAACCAAATTGATAACATATGTTTGACCAGAAAAGGTGTATTTACTTCACCAACTACTGTATATATAGTTTGCTACATAGAAGTAGGATTCATAAGTGCAGTTCACAAGCGCCTCTGAAATGGCATATCCTATACATCAAAAATACTTTAAAAAGTAAAACTAAACCTTAAATCTAAACCTTTTTAGTTAGGTTTAGTACAGTTTTTTGTACAGATAACATTGGCATCTACAGATTTCCATCAGAATACTCTCTCTAGTACGTAAAATGACCATTTAGCCACATCTTTTATTTCCTGCTCTTTAACAGATTCAGAAAGATAATGACAAATTACAGGAATAGTATAGAACTAAAGAAAAAACAGGTAAGAGAAACAAGAATGGTAACAGGTATAAGAAACATACAAGGACAGATTAAAGAAATTGTAACTGTTTAATCTGCAAACAAAGAGAAAGCGGTAACATGATAATGTTCGATTACATAAAAAAATAGTTGCAAACAGCAAGAGAATAAATCATTTCCCATATATTCTTGGCACAAGACAAAGGAAATATTTCACTTAAATTACATCCAAGGCTTATCAGACACTTGAAGAAAAGACATTAATGGTAGGAACTGCTGCATATAGATGAGATCACTTCAGGAAATTGTGAATACATTAATTGGCAAGTTAGACAAGCATCTGATAAGAATGATTTGTGCAGCTCATCCTGCCTTTGAGAAAGGGATGGGATAGGTAACCTCTGAAGTTCTTTTCCTTCTACAACACTATCAAAACAAAATTATCTCCCTTGTTTGTCCAGCTCCAGGCAACTCAAGCATTTTATTCCATCACGGTAGACTCATCACATAATATTCCTGCAGACAGAAAGTTGAGTAACAGACAGA
>JANHGB010060907.1:68635-79364 GCA_026283785.1 Coracopsis vasa
GCAGCGGCAGAGAGGGGCGGCCCGAGAGGAAATGTCACCCGCGCCGATTCCTATCCGCGGCCCGCTTACTCCCGCGGAAGCCAACCCCGCTCCTCGCACCGGCCAACCTGAGGCGCGCTGATTGGCCACAACCCCCACCGCCTGACGGGAAATGTAGTGCGTGCCTCCATCCCGGCTGTGCACCGCCCCCAGGCTTGCGGGGCATGCTGGGAGTTGTAGTTCACCCCGGTGCGGTCTGATTGGGTGTTGTAGTTCAAAGGAGGAGGCGGGGGGGACGGGAGGACGGGTTCTGCCCGTCGCGTAGCAACGCGCCCCAGGGCGGAGCAGCCATTTTGGGGCCTTTAGGCAGGGGCGTGCGGGCAGCCCTCAGCAGCTTGCAATGGGTTTTCTCTTACTTAGGGGCACGCAGCAGAAATGGCCTCTCCACATAAATAAACCCATCCCGATTCCTGCTCTATCAGCCCTTGTGCTGCCTCTCTCCCACTCTCACTGACTTGCAGACGCTCCCAAAGAGGAGCAGAAGCGTCACCCAGAAGCTGTGTGCCCAGCAGGCCAGGCAGAGCAGCCACCATGGGCATGGCTGGAAAGCGGGCAGAAATGGGGAAGAAGAAAATGCCTGCCATCATCCTAATAATGCAAGGATGTGGCTGGGGCAGGGCAGCGTCTGGGTGCAAGACCCAGAGCTGTGCAAGGCAGAATTGACCTTTGATGAAGAGCATAATGGACTGCTTAGTCTGAAAGCTCATCACGCTGGGAGTCTTTATTTTACCAGTGTTCACAACACCCAGCACAGTGTGACTGGTGCCGAACCAGCCCTACACACAGAGCAGCTGAACAACTCCAGCAAACAAGCAACCATTTTGTTGGTAATGACCTTTAATATCACAAAGCACGTTTCTCTCCATCCCGGAGATCAAGGGGCTGATACTCACCGGCTTTTCCAGTTCTCTGCAGCCACTGGCCACTGGTTTCATTCTTGGTAACTGAGTCATTATCAGAAGTTTGCTGCAGAAGTGGGTTTTTTTCCTCCTTTGTGAAACGCAGTTAATGAAGAATTAACCATAATGCAAGCATGACAAAGTCCAGTATGTTTTTCTGGGTTTGATGAAAATAGCTTTAGTACAACTTTGCAGCTTCTAGCTGGGAAGTTCTGTTAAAAATTGCAAACCAAACCAATTTATATTTGTAAAACACATTTCCCTTTAACTCACAGAAACAATAACATGGGTCCATCACCAGTGCGCTAAAGTGGATGAATTTAAAGGCAAGAATGGTACCACTCAGTGTCATCCACCTGCTGCTGACGTGGCTTTGCTTTTACTTGCAAGGCATGGCTTTTCTCCAGTTTAGCAATTATCAGTGGCGTCCAGGCTGCTGTCAATACTAATGCCACACAGCACAGGGATGATAGAGACGCTGAAGAAGGAGGTGTAAAAGAAAATGGAACTTTGCGTCTGCAAATCGATCCTGCAGTTTTTCCAATTTCCCCATTCAGCAGTGGCATGGCCTGTGAAATTGCCCCTCGGAATGTAAACTGGAGGGAAGAAGAATACCTCCATTCTTACCGTGCAGCAAATTACACTGCCTGATACAGCTCATTTCCTTTGCTGTGGACACTTGGGCCGGGCTGGTTAGCATTCAAAATGCAGAAGCAAAACATAGAATGTTTTTTAATACAGATACCACATTGAACCATACTTTGGAGTGAAAGCTTTTCTTGAGATAGCTTACCGTTGTACGGCCTTTGGTGAAGCACATAAATTGCGATACAAATAGGTTTAAATATCCTTTAAGAGGCATTGATATCAACTATTTATCTTAGTCTGAAGTCTTCTCAAGTGTAATATACCACCACCCCTCTCCTCTGTGGAAGCCTTCACTGTTAGTCCTTAGCACTTAGAAGACTTAGCTCAATGGAGCACACCCATGGAAATCCAAGGACCTGCTTTTTCACCCGTCTCTGCATATTATTTACTGGATCACTGAGGTGCAAAATGAGAAGCATGGGCCTGTGCAAGTTGCTCTGAAATCCATGTCAGTCACCTAGCATGTTGAAGCTACGTATTAGAAGTGGCATTTGCATTACACACAAATATTGGAACCTTTCTTTCAGAAATTACAAGATGCTTAATGAGTTCCAACTCCCTTTGCATCTGCTGCATCCTTTTCTTTCTCTCTTCCATTGTTGTTTTGCCTGCAAAGTGATGCAGGCCCTCTATTCAAGCATAGAACCACAAGTCAGAATATTGGGTTCTCAGCTTGGTGCTGACACTAATTTACTTGCATGCTGTTGATCAAATTATTTGATTTCATGGATTTTGGCTTCCCAGGAGACACAGGGGAGCTATGGATAGACATATTGACGTCAATTCCTTCATCAATATTCTAATTAGTTTGGGTAGGGTGGTTTTGTTGGATTGTATTTTGGTTGGTTTACGTTTTCTGTTGGTCAGCAGTGCACTGAAACTAGTGATACCGTTTTAACATGTTGCAAGAATCCAAAAAGTCCCGGTTATTGAGGGACTGGGATACTTTCTCTTATGCTTTAGCTTCACACCTAATTTATCATTCGTGCAGATACAGCTTGAAAACATACATCTGAAAACACTTGATGGGGAAAGTGTATTTTTCCCATTTGATATTCCAAAGGTTAAATGAAATAATCTCAATCAGGAGGGAACACAGAGTCCACATCTGTCATTTATGAGTGATTAGAAGCATCACCCCTTTATGAACTGAGAACTGGCACTGCTTGTTCTGGGATTCTTGCCTTCAGAATAAAGCATGTTTTTGTTACGGGCCTAAGAATGAAAAGAGGGGAAGGAAAAGGTTTCAGGAGAAGACGAACACAATAAACACTTCTTCAGATATCTGAGAACTTAGATAAAAGAAAAAAAGTTTGAACAAACAATGCAGTTATTGAAAATCATCAAGTCATAGACTGGTGTGGTTTGGAAGCAACCTTAAAGCTCATCCATTTTCAACCCCTGCCATGGTCAGGGACACCTTCCACTAGAGCAGGTTGCTCCAAGCCCTGTCCAACCTGGCCTTGAGCATTGCCAGGGATGGGGCAACCACAGCTTCTCTGGGCACCCTGTGCCAGTGCCTCAGCACCCTCACAGGGAAGAACTTCTCCCCTATCTCCAACCTGAACTTCTCCTGTTTAAGTCCCACTGTATATTTCATAGTTTCTTATGAAGTTTGAGCATTAGAGTCACCTATGGAAAGTCTAATTTTGATTCAGTAGGTATTGTTTGGAAAAAGTCCCAGATGAAGAGCAAAAGGTCTGACAAAGCAGAATAAAACCTGCCTCATCTCTGCAGCTTTTTAAGGTAGGATGAGCTTCCTTCACTGAAATGGGCAGATTAAAAGCTTTTTACATGTTGTAAATGTTTAAATCTTATTAGTTACAAACCATTAAGCCATAACACTTGAAAAGGGCTGAACGTTTATGTGCATTTATATATGGGTATGTGAATTTATATATGGGAAGTGATCTCTGGTGGGATGCCTGCTGAGGGAGCTGGGGTGAGCTGGAGTTCTGCTTGAGACCAAAGCAGCTGGTGAATGTAGGACCTTTTCATGTGGCTTTTCTCTCTTGCATCTGCTAGCACCGGCACAGATGTCATCTACTTCTAGTAAAAGTATTCTACTGATACAGGGGAATTATCTTTCAGACAAATCATAGATAACCACCAGCAACATCTCATAGAGTCATAGAATGGTTTGGGTTGGAAAGGACCTTAAGATTGTTCCAACCCCCAATCTCTGTCATGTATAGGAGACACAGAGGCACCAGCCGCTGAAAGAGTAAATAACAACATATTTTTGTAACACAACCCAGTTTCTAGATGTTTCTCTAACACTGTGTGCTCCCAAAGATCCTTTTCAGTGGTCAGTTATCACTTGTAATTACAGGCCTATAATAAGATACAATAATTCCCTGTCACTGCAGGCATAGTTCTGATGATGAAAGGGTGAGAGACTTGGACATAAAATAAACAGTGAAATATATGATTAGGAGAAAGATAAATGAGATCCTGTAGAAGAGGAAAAATTGCCATCAGATTATATGGTTAACTCTCGAAGCCCTGTGTATTGTGTGGTCAGCAGTGAAGGGAAGATTTCATTTGAGGCTCAGGTTCGGGATGATGGGTCGAAGTGGTCCATTACAGATGCTGTTTGACTAAGAAGACTTTGTTACTGAGGCATCGTAGTGGTTAGACGTTGCTAGTGGAGTCTGGGTATGTCCTTGCAGAGGATTTGTGAAATAGGCTCTTGGTTCATGTGATTCACAACCTGGTTTATATATTGCTGTTAAGTCTCATTTAGTTGATATTATTAAAATTACCTATTCCTTATAGTTAAGAGCAATTTTTTGAGGCCTGACACCTTGCAGACATCATGAACAGTTTATCTGTAGCCAGGGCCATTCAGGGAGCACTGCCATTTGAAATAGTTTCATACATATCTTCTTCGAAGACTTAGATGAGACTCCAAGCTAAAACAAATGTGCAGAAGCACCACTGGTGTTTGGAAACCCAACATAATTTAGAGCACATTGCATGATTGAATTACAACCTAATATCTCATCATTTTCCCCACTTGTCAGAAAAGGTCATGCAGTGCTGTAAACAATCAATAGTTTTCATGTCTAAAATGAAGAAGTTGGAACAGTTTTTCATGAGCTGTGAAGGTTAAATGGGGCACTTGCCAAGATCTATTGAGAGTCATCCAGGCTTTACATATTTTATAGCACATTTAGTGGCATACTCATTACCATTACCATTAATGGCTTATGATTAATCAAAAGAATTTGGTTTAAATCCTGCACATGGAAATAATGTATAATTTATCTCATCTTCTGGGGATTATCCTGAAGAAACTGCTGTGGGAATGATCTTAATGTGCACTGGAGTTCATATGGTACATTAGGTGCAGCTATGCCAGACATTATAATCTGAGAAAGAAAAAAAAGCTCTTTGTGTATAAAATCACAGCACTAACATTTGCATAAAGCTTTGGTGAAGTAATTCTTGGTGTGTCTCTTATGAACCACCATTGCTACAGGTATATAGATTATAGAGTGAAACACTATAGAGTGTCATGACTGGGGAGCAAATTAGATGTGGCTAATTTGGGGTGATACTGGTGGGTTGTGTGCTTGCATAAACATACATATATTTACTTACAGAGGCCCATCAGAAGGCCTGGAGGTTTGATATAGGAAATGCCAGATGAGGATCTTGCTTCAGTGGCAGCTGATTCAAAATGAGTTGAGCAGTAGGTCTTCAGAAACAGTAATGAGTGTACCTGTGCTCTTCCAGGAGGGAACAAGAATCTGAGCATGGAAGCAGTGGATGCATTTAGAGTGCTTCACATTAGACGCTCTTGCCAAATTGGTGGGAATGGAAAAACAGAGTCTTCTTTAACCATGGAGAGCACGAAGGTAGGGTGCAAGGAGAAAGGCTCTGGTAGAGGCAGATGACAGGTCTGTTGGGCACTAATTCATACCTTGCTGAGGGGCACCAGCCTCCAGCATTATCCACAGTGGGATTTTGGCAAAGACCCAGGAGCTGCTCTTCCTGGAGAGAGACCCTGTTGGGCATCAGCTCAGCAGCTCCTGCCTCTCAGAGGAGACAGGTCTTGGTCATCCCACTGTGCACTGAGCATGGGCTTCCCTGAGGGCTCATCAGTGTTCTGGATGCAGCCATTTCCCTCAGGGGACAGCGTGGTGGTGCTTAGAATGTGAAAAACCAACACCATGTCTTGTGCTGCTTCATTGCAGAGTGGGCAGCAGCAGGAGACAGTTGTGATGTACTTGGAAAGTGCTGCACCGCAGCTTTTGAAGAAGAGCAGGTTTAGTCATTTGTGTTTGATGGATATGACTAAGAGTGCTTAGAGATGCATTTCTGTCAACCCTGCAGCGTGCAGGAGCCTGGAGGATGCCTGAGTCAAACCAGGCACCGGGCTCAGGGTGATGGTTACCTCCACTGCCCTCCTTGTGCTCAACCTGCTCTTCAGCCATTTATTAAGCCAGGTTTTGCCATTGAGAGAAGTCAATGCCCACTGCACTGATAGCAGTGGCTGTTCCACAGCTCTGTACCTGCCTGTTAAACTAAGGCTTAAAACATTATCACCCTTAATCTTAGTGCACAGATGATAAAGGATTAGTAAATAAAGCAGGGCATCATTTGGCCACTGGGTCAGTTTATTGTCAAATCCTTGCTATCTCGATTCCACCCTCTGTAGATAGGGAAGCTAATATCTGTTTAGGGATCTCCTGGGGTCTTTAGGAGGATTAATCACTGAGTGTTCATAACCTATTTTTTAAGTGCTAAGTGTTGTGAGCAATTTGTGAGGACAGCATGAAGTAATGAGTGTCCAAGCAAAGCTGCAGAGTCTGATACGTTCACTCCCTGTCTTCTTCAGAAGGGTTCAAGAAATTAGGTTGGATTTATTTGATTTTACTGCTTAGGATTTGAATGGTGACTAAGCAGCAGCACAAGTTATAGATAATCAAACCACTGAGTTACTCTGGGTCTGATGAACTAAAGTGGTGCGCATCTAGTTTCTGGTTTCCAGTGAAACTCCTACTGCACCTATTAATAACACAGGTTTCCATCCAGATTGGGCAATTCCTACCTGCTTCTCTTACACACAGGAGTATGAAACATCCAAGTGCCCTATAAAAAGGTTGCAAGGGCTTGTATTTCTCTAATTAAAAAAAACCCTGAAATAAATAATGGGGGAAATACAAATCATTCTCCCTCACTTGCACCCTACTAAATAAATTTGAGGGAGCTTTGGACAAGGGCCTGTAGGAACAGGACAAGGGGAATGGCTTTGACCTGCCAAAGGGGACAGGGCTTGGAGCAAGCTGCTCTAGTGGAAGGTGTCCCTGCCCACGGCAGGGGTTGGAACTGGATGAGCTTTCAGGTCCCTTCCAACCCAAACCAGGCTGGGATTCCATGATTCTATGATGAAAGAACTTTTTTCATGCGAGGAAAGCAGTTTCTCAGGCACAGAGAGGATGAGTGGGAAGGCGGAAAGTTCATAAAGTAAAAGATCTGAGGTGATCAGATGCGAGACAATGCTCTTAGATGAGTTTCACTGGTTGCTAAATTTGCTGATCCTGTTTTTCAACGAAGAAGAAATATTGATTAATAACATCGGGACTCATAAATAACCACTGAAGCTGTGTAAGCTTGCTATGGAGTTAAAAGGCAGAGTTCTTGTGGGCAATAAGCCTATGCCATTTTAACAGTGTAGGGCAGCAATGTAAATGGTCTTTGAACCACTGTTAAAGTCATGCAACATCTCATTCCTTAACACCATGAGGAATGGAGCTTTCTCGTTACCCAGATTATTCACTGTGACAAAACATAGAGGTTCTCCCTTGCCAGTAGGCTGAAGGCTGTGGTTTGGTGTCCTGGTTGGCACAGGAGCTGTGTGTGGCTGGATGAGGGCCAGCCCTGAGCACTTTCGGATGCTCTTTGGAGATGTCCCCACATGTAGGCACTCTGACTGCTGTGAGCTCAAAGCACTGTGGATTTTGAGCCTTGTGTGTGGTGTTCAGGTTTTCCTGTTATCCTGTTTATTTCTTTTCTTTCTCTGATAGTTTGCAGTGGCAAAGGAGGTGGCCGAGCCGGCATCAGAAATGAGTGACTGTATTGGACTGTTGCGTGTTGTAATGTTATCCTGCTGCCAAGGATGGCAGTGTAAATCTCAGACAAACCAAATTCCTTTTGAGCAAGGTTATGTATGTGCAGATTATTCCCATCCTCACCCTGACCCCAGTAAACAAACAGGTTGTTTTGTACTACTGCAGTCTCTCAGGATGTCCGCAGAGATAAACATGTGCTGAAGTCCTTGCATGATGGAGCACTGAATGGCGAGCAAAACAAAACAGCAACGTTGCCACCGTCTTTCCTATTCAAACAGAATAGGTGGAAAATTGCCTCTGTTGAGTCAGGAATACCCCCCTGGACCAAGTCTGGGCTCCTCACTGTTTAGTTTGTCCTGCTGAGGAGGAGGGCACATTTCTGAGGGGCTTCAAGGTGAAAGCAAAGTGATTGTGCTTGGAAAATAACCCAGAACCTTCCCTTCTGAGAACGCCTCACAAGGGCTGTGAGTATTGTTTTTACAACAGATGCTTCACCTCCTCTTCAGCTGGGAGAGCAAAATCCCCTGCCTCAACTCCCAGGCTGGTGGTGTGTCACGTCAACCAACAAAAGCCTGAAGAAACAATGACAGAATTATTCCCAGCTGTAGCTCCACTATTGAAACAGGAGCTCCAAGAAGGCCCTTAGAGATTTTATTTGCTTCTACTTTATGAGCAGGAGATCAGTCAAGGCAATGAATACCAAGAATATCAGCTTCAAAATCTCCAAAATAAATAGTAAGGATTTATTCTCCCAATCTAAACTCTGGGCAGGTGGGTAGGGTTGACCATGGGATGGAAACTCAGTGTGGAGAACAGCCTGCGAGTCCCAGGGAGCCTGTGAAGGTGTCTTTGAAGTTCATTGCATCCCCTGGGGGACATGGGGTGTGTTCTAGCATGATGGGGATCCCTAACCCCCCGTGAGGCAGGGAAAGGGTTGGCTCTAAGGAAGGGCAGAGCCATCAACTCCCATCTTGGACATATCAGGCTACAGTTGGCCATTGTTCTTTATGGCATAGATTTGTATATAGTGTATATATAGTGGCTTCTCTTCTGCTACAATATGCCACATTATTAACAACAAGTATATATAAATATTGTTATGAGGCAACAGTGCAAAGTTAGAATCACAGACTGGTTTGTGTTGAAGGGACCTTAAAGTTCATCCAGTTCCAACCCCTGCCACAAGCAGGGACACCTTCCACTAGAGCAGCTTGCTCCAAGCCCCTGTGTCCAACCTGGCCTTGAACACTGCCAGGGATGGGGCAGCCACAGCTTCCTTGAGAAACCTGTTTTGATCCTAGTTGGCAGCTTCATGCTGCTGCAGTCCATCAAATCCTGCCCTCCTCTTGCATGTGCTAGAAGAGCACCCAGCCCCTGTCAATGAGGTTCCCGTTTTGAGTACCAGGTTCTTCCACCACATCATCAATGGGGACAGGGGTTGGAAATTCACTTCATCCATTAAATGAGAAAGGAAGAGGGGTCAGACAGCAATGTGTAGCTGATGGAAACTTTGATACGTCCCATTATAACAGTTCTGTGTTGAGATTCAGTTATGGACTCATTAA
Organism: Coracopsis vasa; assembly: GCA_026283785.1. NCBI lineage: Eukaryota > Metazoa > Chordata > Aves > Psittaciformes > Psittacidae > Coracopsis > Coracopsis vasa. The sequence continues at coordinate 77,867 of JANHGB010060907.1, forward strand.
ATCCCTCCATCTTCGTTTTAAAAAGATCATTTCCATTGGTGGGTGACACATCTTCCATGTCCTTGTAATGTAATCCATCTTTTCCTAGCTCAGCTTCCAAAGCTGTCTCACTGCTGAAGGCTGATGTCTGAAGAGATTTGAGAGCTGTGCACATCGGGTTTGTGCTGTCGTGATTGAATTATCTGTGTTACATATATTGCTGTGAGTTAGGAACGAGTTTGCAGTGAATGCAGTCCTTCTGGGAATGAGCTTTCAGTACCAGGAGCTAATTAACTAATGCAGTAGAGTTGGTTTTTAGAGCAAATCTCTGGTGTTTCTGCCAAAAATGAGTCACATCTTCAGCAATGCAGACATATGTGCCTGCACTTAGCTCATCAAATCTGTGCTTAGTCACCTGAACCTGCCTTTAGGGGTATTCATTTCTCATGGCATAATAAGTGAATTGAAAGGAATAGATGTTTACTGAGAATACAGCCCTCTCAAGTGCAGCCTGGGTGAGATTTCTGCTCTTTCAACTAGACCTTGCCTGAGAAGCTCTAAAAAACAAATCATTGCTTGGCATTCAATGTGTCATGATTGAAAAATGCTTCTGATTTCAGGCCTCCTGCCCAGACAGAAAGCAAGGATATTTATGGAGTTGCATTAACAACTGCTTCTCTTTTAGTAATATTGACCTCAAGAGGTCATGATCATGGATATTATCATTCCTATAGGAGTGAATGCACAGTAAATACGTACAATTTGCTATTGCTGAGTTCATCAGTGCAGGGTCCTGGTCCTTGTAAGGAGCTGTGAGATCAGGCACTAACGCTGTGGTGAAAAGCAGAGTTTTTCTCTCCATTATTAGAATAGCTGTTGATGGCTGTTGAGGGGTGCTCACAGAGGCCTGAAGTCAGCCTCTACAATACCCAACAGCGTCTGCCAACAGATTGCATGAGGAGACTCCTTAAAATGAGTACAAGTGGCTGTTACTGTGGAAATCTGTAGAAAATCTCTATGTTACAGCTGCATCTTAGAGCTCCTCATACATAGTGATATAATACCAGAAAGGAATTAATTTAACTTATATTTAGCTGAGAAAATGTGCTCCTGTAATTGGATTAGCTGGGGTTTCATTTGCTCTTTTTTCCTCTGTTTCCTCTCCCCAATTGCTAACAATATCCAAGCTGCTGGTTTACCCAGCAATTAAATCTTTAGCTTGTATTACAATAATTATGGGTTCATAGACACTTCTAAGCAGGTAGATAGTTTACTCTATGGCTAATGCCTACATACAGTGATGTGTTAAAGATGCTATTTACTTTACTGGTGCTCCCAGCTGCAAGGACTCAGTAGGATGTGAGCAAACAGGGGAAGTTCAGGTTAGATGCAAGAAAGAAGTTGTTTACAGTGAGGGTGCTGAGGCACTGGCACAGAGAAGCTGTGGCTGCCCCATCCCTGGCAGTGCTCAAGGCCAGGTTGGACACAGGAGCTTGGAGCAAGCTGCTCTAGTGGAAGG
>JANHGB010060912.1:11334-26967 GCA_026283785.1 Coracopsis vasa
ATTTGCCAGCTCCTTCAGGACCCGCAGATGGATTTCATCAGGTCCCATGAACTTGTGCACGTTTAGGTTCTTAAGATGGTCTTGAACCAGATCCTCTTCTACAGTGGGCCTAGGGTCTTCTTTCTCACAGTCCCTGTCTTTGCCTTCCAGGACTTGGGTGGTGTGGTCAGAGCATTTGCCAGTGAAGACCAAGGCAAAGAAGTCATTAAGGACTTCAGCCTTCTCCAAATCCAGGGTAGCCAGTTCTCCTGATAGCTTCCAGAAGGGACCTGCGTTGTCCCTAGTCTGTCTTTTACTTGCTACATACCTATAGAATCTTTTCCTGTTATCCTTAACATCCCTAGCCAAGTTTAATTCTAACTGGGCCTTAGGTTTCCTAACCTGGTCCCTAGTTTCCCGGAAAACATCCCTGTATTCTTCCCAGGCCGCCTGTCCTTGCTTCCACGTTTTATAAGCCTCTTTTTTTCCTTCAAATTTTCCTCAGCAGCTCGTTATCCATCCAAAGAAGTCTCCTGGCCCTCCTGCTGCACTTCCCTCTAGTTGGGACGCAACACTCCTGAGCTTGTAGTAGGAGATCCTTGAACACCAATCAGCAGTCTTGGGTCCCCCTGCCCTCTAGGGCTATCTCCCATGAAACCTTACTAAGCAGGTTCCTGAACAGGCCAAAGTCTGCCCTCTTGAAGTCCAGGGCAGTGAGCTTGCTGCACACTCTTCTCACTGTCCTGAGGATCTCGAATTCGACCATCTTATGATCACTGCAACCAAGGCTGCCCTGGAGCGTCACATTTCCAACCAGCCCTTCCCTATTGGCGAGCACGAGGTCAAGCATGGCACCTCTCCTCATCGGCTCCTCTATTACTTGCAGAATGAAGTTGTCTTCCACACAATCGAGGAACCTCCTGGATTGCTTGTGCCGGGCTGTACTGTCCCTCCAATAGACGTCAGGGTGATTGAAGTCCCCCATGAGAACAAGGGCCTGCGAGTGTGAGGCTGTTCCTGTCTGTCTGTAGAGTGCTTCATCCACAGATTCCTCTTGATCCTCTTGATAAAGACATTATCCTCTTGATAAATGTCTTTATACTGTAAAAATATAAAAAGAATCTTAAGCTCTGTGCTGACCAACTGGATGAGGAAAAGCCAGCTGACACAGTCTTTCTAGTCATTCAGAAGGATTCTACTAGTCTCTAACTTAAAGCCTTTTAGAAAAAAGAAACAAACATACAGTAACACAGTAGACCTTGCATGGCTAAGTAATTTGCTCCAAAATAAGAACAGAGATACGGAAAATGGTGTGCTGTGAAGGTCAGGGGAGGCCACCTTGGAGTTCCTCATGGATCTGAGCTGGAACTCTTAGTTCAACATGTTGTTAATCTAGAATAGCAGCTGAATAATGAGATGGCAGTTTGGTGACAGTAAAAAGTTGTTATTTGTCATAATGAGAGGAGACATGACTCTAAAGACTTGCAGTAGGTTTTTACAAAAATAAATGGATAATAAAATGAGATTAAATTCACTTTATATAAATGTAATACAAATCAGTTTGTCATGTATATTAATAAAGGAGTAGAGAAGAAAAGAGAAAACATGATTATGCCACTGTATAAATCCATAATGACAATACAACGCACAGTTCTGGTCTCTCTCATCTCCAAAAGAAGGTAGTAGAACTGTAGAAGGTTCAGAGAGGATTGACAGGGATGGTTAAAGGTGTGATATGGCTTTCACATAAGGATATAGTGACGTGGTCTCTTGGCTCTCATGTTCTTATGTTTGCCGTTTGTACATGTACTAGTTTGTTGTCTTCTGACTGTTCCAAGTAAGTGAAAAGAGAACATGTGACATAATTGTAATGATGCTGCATAAAATTCTTAAACCAAATGTTAAATAATGGAAAAATAATTAGCTCCCCCCCCCCCCTTAATGTCAAGTGATTATACAATATATAATCAACTTTCCTTGTTGATGTGTGACTTGCATAAGAAAAACAAGTTCTTGGTCTGCTTCCAAGCTATTTGGAAGCTCTGTCTATGCTCTCTTCTCCAGTTCTTTCTGATAGAACAAAACTATTTGCCTTTCCCTGGAGACTCAACTGTGTTGATCCATCACAGATGAGATGTCATCTCAGTAGGTGGAAAGCAACTGAAGGAATAGAGTATTTAATGAAGAAGGTATTTAATATGGAAGAATGCCTATTCTTACCCTAGTAATCCAGGTTTCCTGCTATTCTTGCTGCTTTCAGACTCAAGTTTCCCGTGGATATTATTTAAAAAAAAATAATCATTACTATTTTTGGGTTAGATGGAATATCAGATAGTTTTTAAACAAGTCTTTTGTTTATAACAATAGAGACAATGGGTTCAAAGAGCTCACAGCTTCACAGATAGATTCCTATGGGGGATTTTTAAAAAACAGATAAGAATTCTGACCAGCCTTTCCATATGAAGATAATTGATACACATCTGTTGAGTTTTAACAGTCTATTGGTCTCTCGGAGGTTTTTTTTTGTTTAGTTGTTTTGTTTTCTTCCGCCGGTGCAGAAGTACTCAATGCTCTGGGTGATCAGGGACAAGTGAATCTGAAAGTATTAAAGATCTAATAATTAATATTGGGAAGCTCTCGTTTTACTCCCCTCAGTAGTATCTGCAAGTCTTCATAGCTTTTTGGTCTTGGAAACAATTCTGTGGATTAAAGAGCATACATGCAAGAAATAAAATAAATTCCATGTTTATGATCCATTCACATGCGTTCCCTTTTGCTGCTAATATAGTTTATTTTCTTCTTAGGGAATGTTTGCTAATACAGCAGTGCCAAGATGCGTAATTTAAGTACATGCTTTATGGAAAAATGAGAAGCGTTTTAAAATTCTAATCCTAAAGTAATTCTAGCAAAACATTTTAATGCCTTTCCCTTAAATTTTTATTTTATTTCCCTAAATACCTTTAATACCCTGCCTAAGCTCACTTCCTGCACCATCTTTTTAAATTCTCAACATTTTACATTTCACAAGTGTTCTAGGAACTTAGAAAAAAAAAAAAAATATTAGTAGCCTATGCTGAGTGATATCAATGGGGGAAAAGGTAAAGAACCCATCTCTGAGATGCAGGGGAAACAGCCAGGTGTGTACTTGCAGAAATGGAAGAACTTTCCTTTCTTCCCTTTCACGTTATCTGCCATCTTGGGCACTTGCTTATTGCGGTCACTAGTATTAAGTTGCATTGGTGACTCCTTGAATGAAAACCACATGATTTTTCAAGTGATAAATTTACTGCTTAATATGTGAAAGCCATAAGAAGTGAATTGCTAAGTAGATAAACAGTATGTAAAATTTAGTACCACAAGATACCGGTAGACTAAAAAAAAGCCACATACAAAAAATACCCTAACCCTCCCCCCCCCAAAACCACCAAACAAAATGGATATTATTGTGAATATTAATTGAATATTTCTAGGTACAGCCTTTAAACATGGAGCATAATTAATGCCTCCATGTGGAATTCCCAAATGTTTTGTTCTGTGTAGGCCCTACGGAATGTGTTGGTTGGTATTTTAGTCAACAATGATACCTTGTCTGCACTGAAACTTTTACTACTGGTGATCCAGTTGCATCTGCATTATCTCTGTCCACAGCTTTTCAAGCAATTGAAATTGCTTCAGGGATTTCTATTCTTTGTATTGCTAACTCTTGAAGTTTGGTTGCAGAGTGCAGTTGACTTGGAACACAGCAGATTGATCTGATTGTTTCATTCAACCTTACACAAAACTGACATTTCTGCTTTATCTGACGTAATGGGGAGTGGATGCTGGTGGCAAGACTTCTCAGGTACGAGAGGCTAGATAAGGAATCCTCAGTAATGTTGTTCACTCAGCACACTCACATGCTCTCACAGAGGTGTTACCCTCTCTCTGAAGTGGTACACAAGCCACTTCAAAACACTGTGGCCTGATACAGATCTAGGAGCAACACTTACCAATGACAGGAACCTGCAGGATGTTGCTGTTGATGATAGTGTTTGCCCAAGAGCAAGCATTATCATTAAGCACTTTGTTGACTGCATTGCTTCCCATTCCCTGGGCAGACTTAGGTGTAAGCAGTCCTCACGTTTGTGTGTGTTAGGTTTGATTTTTGGGAAGAGGTAAGCGAATTGAGTTTTAAGCAGCTTCTGTTTTTAGCTGACAGAGATCGAACTTCTGTGAAGTATCCTACTCCAAACACTGATAAAATGTTTTTTGTATTCCTGATAGCATAAATATTGTACCTTATGAAATTGATTTGTCAAGATCTTAAGTTTCAATAATTTTGATTATCAAATTAACTGGATGTGAATGGGTATTTGCCTCTGCTGCCTAACTATTCCACCCATCACTAAAATTTGCTCACTTGATCTGTTTATCTTACAGACAGAGGAGTAGGGAAAGCTAAAAAGCATGGAGGGAAGGAAGAGTCCTAATTCTAAAAGTTCCCATTAAACTTGTCTTGCAAGAATTAAAGGGGTATAGAAAATAGGATTGGATTCTTTTCATGATTTAAAGCCACAGAAGGCATAAGAAAGCTAGTTAATACTGTGTTTTGAATTGGCTGAAGTACATATGTCAGGATTAGTGGCTATACAAATCTCTAGATGTACTCTGTAGGCTGTTTAGTCAGGTGATGGGATTATAAATAGGTAGGCTTACTGATGTCACCAGTAGCACAAGGGAACAACAACGAGCTTGCTATGCACACACACACTTCATCCCTTCTACATACGTATGCTGTTGAAAGAGATTCATTTGATTTTAATGGAGAAGAAAAGCCTGTATTATCTTGGAGGTAAGCAGAAAAGCAGTGTAATCACTTTCAGTAATTCTTCCCTCTCCTTGTTTATAATTAGCAGAATGGCTTCAAACTAATACTTGTATTATCTTACTGGGTAAAGATAAATACTGACAGTAATTTGTTTGCTATACACAGATAAAAAATTGACCCACAGCACTGTTCTGGTGGCTGTAAATGGGAATTCTGGAGGTGTTTGTTGGTGTAAAGTGACACATATTTTGCAAAACTATTTTCAAGGATGCAAATGTTGATATTTGCACAACATTTGCTTGCTTGTTTGGTTGAACTTGTCCTAACACCTGCTGTGAGGAAAAATATTTGCCAATAATTACGTATCTGCAGCAGCATTTAAGTCATTGCTCTTTCAGGGAAGGCAGAATTCAGGTGTAGGGCAGTACATAAATTGCCAGAGCTCAAATGTCGGCTTGAAGAAAGAAAGAAGAATTAATATCTGTTGTCCTGTTTTCAGAGAAATTATGTAATTCTTCTAGTCCAAGGTACAAATGCTTTCTTTATCGTGTTTCTGGCTGAAAGTTGAGGCTGTATAAAGGCCTGTGAATTTATCCATGTGGATGCAGTGCTGAAATTTCAGTGGTGCATTTCTGTGTATAGAAGCTGTTCCATATTTTATTTGAAGTTGATTATTGGGGCCTCGGAGCTCAGATGAGGTTACTGAGTTTATTTTAAATGAGGAATGTTGTTGTTTCATACAGACTGCAAGGCTTTTCTAACTTGGATTGTCTTTCATCTGATTTTGATCTAAAATTTCGTTTGTAAAAAACCCCACATGTTGTTTTTAATAATTTTTAAAAGTCAATGCCTGTAGCATTTATTATACTACTCCTTGATGTGTATTCTGTGTATTCCTTGGATATTATATACCACTTTCTTTTGTCATGGAAAGCATTAAAACAATTTTGTTGTGCCTAAATAGACTAAATACCTACATAACTATGAAGTGCCAAGATGCACCTCGCTTACAGCAATAAAGAAAGAATTTAAGAAGTCTTGTCAAGTTCATCTTATTGTAAAAGTTGATATGCTTCTGGCACTGAATCATATGTTAATATGTTAAAAACTCAGCAGTGAAAAGTACTGGGTGTAAATGTGATAATGAAAGTTGAAAAGGATGAGGGGGTGAATATAGGAGTGAAGTGTAGTCATTACAGCAAATTATTCATCAGCATAGTTGTATACGAAAGTTTCTCTACATTCCCCAGAGCAGACTGCTAGTTATGATTATAATTGTTTTAAAGATTAGTAAGAAGTAGTCTTCTCTATTTCCTACTTTATAGTTAATGCTGACATTCTGTGCCATTTTTCAGAAAGAGCAGAGGCTTTTTAATGGGAGTAATGGGTCACCCAAAATAGCTTTGGTACTACCACCATCACTCGGCAAGCCAGCTTTCTTTGAAGAAATACCATCTTTCCTTCATTACCTGTTGAAAGAGTCCAGTAAGACATGGATTTAGGGGATTTTGAGTGTGCAGAAGAAAGTGGAGAAGCTTTTTTGTGTAGATGAGTTTGCGGAGGAAATAATAGCATTCATTTGGGGCCCCAAATTGCCAGCCAATGAGGGAGTTCAAGTTAAAGTAGGACAAAGGGGAGGGAGCTTCCACTGTCTGTGGCAGCAGAGGTGGCTGTGAAACTGCTGGTTGGGTTTATGCTACGGGGAAAGCTGGGACAAGACTTCTGGCTGTGCTTTGTACCACCCATCTCCCCTCATGCAGTGAATAAGCGGTCAGACTTGGGCTCTAGCAGCAGCGCTGACATCTTAGGAGGTAATAAATGCAACCCTGTTCCTGAAGGTAAGGAGCTTTGCTTTCTGAAGAAGATAGAGGGAGAAGAGTAAGCACTGAGGAAAATGTGGAAAATGAGCAGAAGAACCTGGTGGTAGGTAGGTACTCAAAGCATGTCTTCCTAGTTTTGCAAGGAGTGTTAGCCCAAGATGCTCAGTGCTTCTGTTTGGGAAACTAAAGCTGCGTTGTTCATGTTTTGGGAGAAACCTCTTTATTAAATCCTACCTTCCAGGGTATTAACTGTCAAGATGCTTCTCTTGCAATCTAGTAAAGAAAAACACTTGTTTAGTACACTTTTTTCTCTTTTATTTACTGTAATGATCTAGGGTGCCTTGTTTGCTGATGTGGTGATCTGTGTAGGAACTGTCTATCCATTCTTCACATGTCACATAGCATCTATAGGTTTTATATATATATATATATATATATAAAGCTTCTTGCTCAGGATAGGAAACTTTCCCTGCTTCCCATTCCATTCCAGTGCTTAATGACATACCTGTTCTCCAGTTTACTAAACCCTCCCATTTCGTGGTTGTACAAATGAACAAAACGTTGTGAAGTGTTACCAAACTCCAGGTAGCTGAAGGACATAACTGCTAAGAGAAGGCTCCTCGTGGCTGAAGAGCTTTCTGCAAGGGAGAAGGCTTGTTCTATTCCAAACATCTGCATGAAAAAAAAAAACAAACAAAACCATAATTAGCTGCAGTGAATTCCAAAGTTGCATTGCTGTGCTTGGCTTAATTATTCTTCCTCTATCTGAATCTCAGTTGGGAAATGGGACAGTCGCAGCTGAGCTCAGCCTTCTATACCAGCAAATAAGGAGTAAAGTTTGTCTTTCCTATTGCTACTGCAGAACTTCCTAGCTGCTGTCCTGCATTATGTTCTCTGTTACCCACCCATACCTGCATGCATGTACCTATATTTGAGGAATGTGTGTATGTGAGGGAAAAGGGAAGGGTCCATATTAGCCTCTTTCCTGGCTGCTGTGGTTATGGAGTGGCTCTGCTTTTCTTTTCCTTACCCTTCCCAACCTCTAAATCCATCCAGTGCCTGCCTCCAGTGTTATTTCTAAAACGTGGTTTTGAACAAGAGAGAAAAGCAGCAGCAGAAAAGCTCAGATAAATTGACAGTTCTTGCCTCTATTGATGTTCAGAATAGCAGCTGAAAATGCCATGAGCAGATCTAGGTATTTCATCTACAGGCTTTGAAAAGACAGTGGTGTTATACCTGCTTTCATGACAAGGAGATAATGGCCAGAAGGGCAGATTCAGGTTTTGCTCTATTTGAGAGCCCTTAATTGAACTTTTCTTACTGCTCATGGGAGAAAAACATCTGTATGAGCATCCTTTTATAGCAGTCCTTGAAAAAGATTTGAGAGTTTGTTCCTGGTGGAGGTAACATACGTTTGCTTGAGTTTTAAGCGTTTGTTAGATTTACGAGTGTATCAAAGGTTAAGCTCCCCCTTTCAGTTCAAGCTGCTCTTTGTTTTCTTTTCCTGTTTATTCAGCCAGTTATATATTACTCAATTACTGTTACAGATTTACTGCTTTCTCTTCCCTGCTGTCCTTTCTTTCTGTCAGGCTGTTTTCATAACTGTAAATATAATAGAGGCTAAATGAGTTGTATGAAGTTTTGATAGTTTTGAATGCCTTTCAAGGTTTTTTTGCACTTTATTTTGGTAGTAAATCTGGATTGGTTTGGTTTTTTTATGTTTTATACCTTATGAAAAGGTTGCAAATAGGTAGAAGTATCTGCTTACTCAGAGGTATGTTGCACATGGACGTGCCAAGTTTGTGTTTGTATTTTGTGCTAGCCCTATTGACTTCAAAAATCTAAGTTCTTAACCTCATTAGAAGCAATGTCATTGGAACAAATTTTCCATTACACCTCTTATTTTTTTGTTTATACTCATTTGTTTTTTAGAAGAAAAAAATACTTCTTTTGGCACAATAGAATGTGCTGTAAAGGAACTTTTGTATTAGAACGCATTTCTATAATTCCTCATTAATGGTAATAAACTAATTCATAGTATAAGGTGGTTTATAGCCTCTGTTGCCTGCTCAGATTCTGACCTCTTGGCTGTCTTCCTAACAGCAAGGCAATTTTTGCATCTAGAGAGGAGCTAACTATGTTTTGTTGCATGGCATAAGACAACATTAAGTCAGGCTGTCCATGCTCAGGAGTTGGATAGTCTTTCCCATGTTTTTTCCTATGTTTTAGGTGAGCTTGAAAAGGTCATTATAACAGTAGTTATAATTTGGCTTTAAAGGGTAATAAATGAATTGTTTTTCTAGAAAAGTTTTAAATTTGTACTTGATTTAATCTTGTTCAGTGTTTATACTGGACTTGTGCTAAGAGGTGCACAATTAAAAACATGCCCCTACCATACAGATTTGTGTTTACATTGCCTCTGAATCGCCCTTTTTTCCTTCTAATAAGAGAAAACATTGCATGAATTATGGCTTGGGTACAGTCTCTTCTGTTTTCAAGACTGCCACTGCCATGGGGACAGACAATCAAACTGGCAAGTGTCTGTTCCAAGTGGTCTGGAGGGAACTGAAGGATTCATTTGCTGCTTTCTCGCTTTTAGTGCGAACCAGACGCCCGAAGATTCCATTAAGCTTTCACCTTACTGCCATGGTTACCGTGCCACTTCTGTGATTTGTTTCTCTCTAGGATAAGACTTTTTTAAAAACAATCTTTTCTTCAGAGCTATGGGCTAGCTGGGGGAAGTGGGGGTGGGTGGAGGGTAGGGAGGATTGCACACATCCCATTGACTAGGAAAACTTTTCTCTAGCAAGAGCTTTGAAACCGTTCAAGGAATGTGTTTTCTTAATCTAATTTATTTATGGAAAGAGAGTGGAAATGAAGGTATTCTACATTTCTTGCTTTTGTTGTAGCAGTCATCTGCATATAGGCATAAGAAAGACAACATCTGCAGATGATCTGTTATTTGCTGGAACCTCACTAAGTAAACCCATAGTGATAATTTTCAAAGATGAGCTCAAGAAATCTTATCACCTATAACATTGCTACTGGCATGTCAGCTGGTGTAACAGTTGCACATTTTTTTTATGTTGGGAGAGTTATTTACTTAGTGCCTCATTTCTAGTGCCATCTTATCTAATATTTTTAAAATACCAGTTTTATTTGCAATTTTAGTCTCCTTTCAGCTGTGGGAATCTATAGATAAATGCACTGTGAAATACCCTGTTACCAGAAAAGACTTCCAAATTGTTCATTTGTTCCTCTACCTGGAAATTAAACTTAAAATGTGTTCATGGTTTTTTGGGTACCTACTGAGCCACCTGCTAGACACAGTATCCATACAATACAAGCTCAGAATCTTCCCCAAATAACTAAGTGAATGAGTTCAGAACCTGAAAGCTCATCTTTCTACATGGAGAAGGTACAGCAAATGTTTTTACTTTTTTTTTGTCCTACATGCATCATAAGCCTGGCTTGAAGGGATAACCTAAGAATGGACAATGCTTGGCTCTCATTGATCCAGACCTTGATCTTAACATCCAGGTGGTGCTTTTATAGTAGAAATAAAGAGATGGACTGTATCAAACAGTGATATTGATCTAGGGATGAAAGCCAGTATCAAGGCTGATAGGCATGTTATATAGATACTGTGAGGCTGTACAGCAAATACTTGGGTTGCTTAATGTTAAGGAAACAATGTTAGAATATTGCAATATGTTAAAACTAAGTTAAAAGTAATCTTTTTTGCAGCACTTCTAGCAACCCAAATTTTGTGTAGAAACCTTTGTGTCTGGCCATAACTTAGTCAAGGTGAATAGAATGTGACATTTCAACTAGCCAAGATCCAGCTAAAAGTTATTATTTTCAGTTCCACTCAAAAGAGAGGTGCTTTTAATGAGCAACAGAAAACTGTTCTTTGAGCATGATTTTTAACCATTGCTTTGTCAGATATTAAATTAGCTCTAAAAATAAAAATCTAGTAATTTGCAGGCTCTGTAGGGAAAACTTCTGTTGCTGATACTTTAGAAACAAAATTGTGAATCTTCTAATATGCAGAACAAATCTTAATGTTTTGAAACAGCTTTTCTGTTACGTAGCAGAAGTTGTCTGGTCTTAAGGATTGTGATTAACTATTATTTTAAGACCTTCATTAAAACCTGAATATGGACAATATCTCGTAGCATTAGAGAGAAGAGCAGTGTACTACTGAGGAGTTTCTTCTGTGATCCAAACGCAAGCATGTGAAAATAAAGTAATCATTGTCCAGAGGAAGACACAATATTACCAGTTTTGTGACTTTTTTGGGGTTGGGTTTTTTTGAGATTCTTGGCAAGCAGTACTGGAATTGAAAGCAAAAGTTGAATGTGCCATTCAAGGCTACCTTCACTGTTTAATTTCCGTACATAAGAAAAATTGAGAGACTGTTTTATGTAAGGGAGGAGCAAAGAAGTTGACGGTGTATAAATACAGCCATAGATCTTAAGCAAAGGTAAGGATTCGTGCTGAGTCTAAAGATTGTGTATCACATATTATAAAAAGGTGAGTCAAAGCTGGGAGTGGTTGTGATGCTTTTGGTGTCTGCCATTCCATGATTCTTGTGTAAGGTGAGATGTCTGGACTGTTCTGTTCCATTGTCTTTACAGCAGATATACAATGACCAGGAAAAAGCAGTTTCTGTTTTCTCCTTCACATTTTCAGCATTTTGGTTTCTTTGTTTGGTTTCCTTAGTTTCCCTAGTCTGTCGTTTATTTCAAGCTTGGTTTTTGATTTCCTTGCAAGTTGTTGTGGCTAGTTTATCTGAGCCTTTTTCTCTGTTTTAGATGTTCATTTGTCTTATTCTCTCAGTTTAAGATCCAAACACAATATAGGCTCTACCTATAGACAGTAGAGGTAACTTTATCTGAAGGAAGGATGCACATTCTCAAATAGCAGCCACTTAACATGATCCATAGCATGGGCTTCTGCTGTAAACCCTGGACTACACTAAGGGTAGTTTTCAGGGGTTGCCTGACTTTTGTGTCTTCGTGCCTACCTCAAGGTGAGAGTTCTAAGCCCTAATCGGAGGATCTAAGCAGAGAACTGTAATTTGCCAATGAGTGTGCCATAACATAAAGTATGTTGTATAGGAGCGATTGTATTTTCTCTAGCAGGAGTATTTTGCGATTCCTTAATCTTACTTGATATTATGAATACATACTTTTGCTGATACTACTTAGTATTAAATACAGTTGCTGAATCACAAGAAAAATACAGCTGTGCAGAGAGTGTTTTGTTACAACTGTAGAGTAATTCTTGACCTTTTGATCTGAAACTTTAAGTGATTGAAAAAAAATCTAGAATTCGTATTAAGCAACTTGTTAGAAATGTGTGTGTATGGAGGAGGTCAGGTGCAGCAAACAGCAGTAAAAGGTGGTTAAGATGCAGTGAAGATAGTCACAGGTGATGTTCTCACTTCTATTTTCTGAGTGTAACAGTCATTAAGGAGGAGAGTCTTTAGAAGCTTATAAAGAAAATAGCCTTTTCTGAGGCCAAAAGTGTGTGTGGGGTTGTTTTGTTTTGTTTGTTTGTTTGGTGAGAACAGTTCCAATTAATTGGGCAGCGTAAAGCGAAGGAGTTCCAGTCAGTTCTTTTTCTGTCAGCTTCAGACTTAGGCTGGAAAAAGCTAGGATGGGAATGGATGAATTCAAGATGTCAAAATGTGAAAGAGAAGTCTCTCTGAAAATGAGAAAGACAGATAATATTGTATTGTGGTATGAAATAAATACGGTTTTAAAGGTGCACTAGCAAGTGGACTCATCATCAGGAATTGTAAAATGTTAAGATAGCGTGCTTGCAATAACCACGCATATATGCTGCTGTAGCTATATGTAATACCACACTGTTGACTTTAACTGATTTTATGCAATGTTTCCACATAATGATGAACAGATAATTTAGGGACTCAGGAATTTTCCATTCTTTGCTAATAACACACAGGAAAATAGAAACTCATACATTGTAGGATGTGAGCTATTAAGTACGGTTTTGTTTTTAAATACATTTTTTTAATGAACTCTAATGAAAATATGTATCTTATTACATGTAACTTGTTGTTAAATTGTGTATTTTCACTAATCTCTGGAAGAAGTTTTTCTTTTGTTTTTCCTGTAAGAGACTAGATGCCAAGTATCATATCATATAGACAGGAAAAAAAACCCTTCACATGCATAGAAGATAAGTCCTGTGCTCATATATAGGCTATTTCATTGCTCTGTGGTGGGGATAAGGGTGGGAAGAGTAATGGTTGTATTTCTTGAGTATTTTAATTTCACTCTATTGCAGAGTTATGCAGAGTGTCTTTACAACATCTCTGTAGTTACTATAACAAGAAAAGCCACACATTCCGTTTCTCAGGCTAAAAGACAAAATACTCCATATGGAACATAAATGTCAATGCTATTCTTAGTATTCAGATTAAGAACAATGAAAGTTTCACTAAAAGAAAGAAAACAAAAATATCCATAATTATGGGTGAAGCCAGCCTTTCAGACTGGCCCATAGACAGTAGATACTATAGTAAAATACTCCATTTTTTCATGTGTTTGATTATGTAATTATCAAGCCCCAATTTGGGTGCTTCAACTTGCAAATTAATTTAAAATGTGATTTACTGAATATGTCTTATGAAATATTTTCCCTTCTCCTGTTTGATTTTTCCTTTTTCCTTTTTTTCTTTTTCCTTTTTTTTTTAAAGAGGTTCTCTCTCTATATGCCCTGAAATTATATATAGCAGTGATCTTTTTTGAGTGTCTTGCCTTGATAAACTTAAGCCATTTGCTGGACTTTCAGACCAGATCAAACAGTAATGCTACAGTTGGATACAAGATTTTTCCTAGCAAGTAAAATTATAGAACCTTGGAATCGTTTGGGTTGGAAGGGACTTCAAAGATGAACCCCCCTGCAATGAGTAGGGACATCTTCAACTAGATCAAGTTGCCCGGAAACACATCCAGCTTGGGCTTGACTGTCTGCAGGGATGTTGCATCCTTCACCTGTCTGGGCAACCTGTGCCAGTATTTTACCACCCTCATTGTAAATTTCTTTCTCACATCTAGTCTGAATCTTTTAGTTTAAATTCTTTTAGTCTAGAACCATTACGCCTCGCCATATTGCAGCAGGCCCTACTAAAAAGTCTCTCCCCATCTTTCCTATAGCCTCCTTTTAAGAACTGAAAGGCCACACCAAGGTGTCTGCAGAGTCTTCTCCAGGCTGAACAACCCCAACTCTCTCAGCCTTTCATCATAGGAGAGGTGCTTCATCCTGTCATTAATAAGTAATGCTTGATCTTGAAGATGTGCAGTAGTAATGCTGTGAAACCATAATCCATAAAGAAGGAACAGAATAAACAGGAGGAAAGGTCATCTTTGCTTAGTGCAGAAGACAAATTTATTCTGTGAGTATAAAGGATGAGTATTGGGCTGGAAATGCTTATAGGTAAAATTAGGGACTTAAATATTTTATATACTTGTGGGCCAAAACTGATGCATCACTGTAAACAAAACAAATTAAGGTATTTTATGTAGGCCTGAACTTTTGTTCAACTGTTTCTTGGTTGAACTGATGATGTCCAAAGTTTCTACTACTATGCTGTAGTAGTGGAGCAGCGTTATTGTAATAATCAGGAAAGTCTTAAAATACTTACTTGGGATGAGAGATCAAAAGGAAGAAAAGCTCTAGAAGCTTTATTGCCATGGCCTTTTTTCTCTTGTAATCTTAGCAGAGCTAGATCCTTTTCCGAGTTTGAGTGACAGTAAAGTGCTGCTTGTACTTTTGGCATATATAATTTTGTAAAGTTTGATGTAAAAAAATGTGTGGTTGCTCTTTGTATAAACTGGTGTTCTTCATGGTACTGTAAGTACAAACTTAAGTCTTATCTGTTATGCAGTAGAAGGTTTTTATTGCACTATGTTTAATGAACTTTTTTTGTACCTGAGAGATGAGTGAATATGACCTTTCTGGTCTTAGGTGATTGCTGTAGAAAACTGAGAGATGATTCAGATGTTGGAGGTTAGATCCAAAGTAATTTAAGTGAGAAGGCTATCAGGCTGTCTTTGTATAGTGTCTCGTATAATTGTGTTCAAAATGGGAAGCTAAGTGCTTGAAACATTAATACTCCTTGAGATCAGGATTCGAAGAGGTGGAATTTTTTATGCTGTAGCCTTTAGTTGTGCACAAGTTTAGCAGATAGATATCCCTCCTTTTTTTTTTTTTTTTTTTTTGGGGAAGTGATCCTTATCGAAAGGAAATGCTAGTGATAACTGGAATATCCAGGTCACCGTCAGTTCAAGTATTTCTCATTATTTAAAAATGCTTTTCTCCAGTTACTACTAGTTAAAAATATACTGCTTGTAACTTTCTAATGGGAATTTTACGAAAATCAAATAAATAGAGGCTTTATTTATATACTGTGCCAGACCCTTTAATTTAAAAAAGGCTTCCACACATTCAGATTATTGACACTATTACTTTGGTTTTGCAAGCATGAGATATGTTGAGATACAGCAATGACACTTTATTCTGTAGCAGTGGGATCTGAAGCACATAAAATGACTTTGCGTTGAATTTTAAAAGAAGTATTGTTTTTCCTAAACAAATGATGAAGATTTCTATCTGTGTTTGGCTGAAAGAATTCTTTAATAGTCTTTACAGGAACTGTCTTCTGTCACAAAGACTGGTGGGATTTGCAGGTGGGACTTCAGAAATTTAAATGTCTAAAGGAGATGAATCAATTCTCTTGAGAAGAATATAATCCTACAAGGTGAGGGCTAGCTGAAAGACTTGGTATAAGTAGTGGGCCTCATGTGCACTGTGACAAGGGAAATACAAAACTCCGTCCAGGCTGCATCAGCTTGTGTTTGTGAAACCCTGTGAGACTACTGCAGGTATCCCTCTTGCTCTTGCTGCCTGATAACCATATCTAGGGCACTGGGAGCACAGGGCTTCTGTTACTTGTCAGGCAGCCTTACCTGCGGCAAGGTAGAGAGACAAACT